>CAUYRT010059500.1:0-61067 GCA_963574885.1 Lepilemur ruficaudatus | reverse complement strand
GAGGTATTTTTACAGATGGGTGACCTGAGTATCTTAGACTCAAGAAAACAAGGTGAAGCCATGTGGACAGTGGAGAAAATGGATTCTAGAATTAAACTCTTAAGCCATTTATTTTACTGATGCTTTATCAATGTGTAATTCAATTAGATATCAAGGGTGGGCCGTCGCCAGCAGTTTCCCCTTGCCCCGTGGCCCAAGCTGCATGCAGACACTAGAGCCAGGCCGTAGCATGCACACATGCCCTGTCCCACCCAGGTTCCCCATCTTGCGGTCGGGAGCGCGGGCACAGCACTCCAGGCGTGAGGGCTATTGCCAGTTTCCTGGAGCCCTTACCCTCTGCAGCCCCAGCCTACAAAGCCAGAGTTGTGTAGCAGCCCCAGGCCGCTGACTGCCACCCCCTACCCCGGAGCACGAGCTGGAGGCTCAGAGGGAGTGGGCGTAGCACTGTCCTCTCTGAAGGTGCTCCATGGAGCGTGTGACGCCTTTCTGGCAGGAATCACTAAAAGAAATATCTTCTGCTCTGTTTTTCAGGGATGATCATGGTGATTTTATTGCTGCTCGTGGCTATTGTGGTTGTTGCAGTCTGGCCAACCAACTGATGGCAATAAAGAGACCGCCATCTGTGACACCTGCCAATGACGGACAAAAGCCTAGCAACCTTTTGGTAGCAAAACCTGCCCTCAATAAACTCCCCCAAAGCTGTGAACTCTTGCCGTGCGCTGCGTCAGTGAAGGCACATAGCTCTGCACCTAGAGCACTGGGTCCAGTGTGGCCTTTTTGGTTTCAACCTTGTGGCCATGTGGTGCTAGCCAGAGGTCTCTCAGGTGGTTGCTGCCCCATGGCTGCCCATGGATTCCGGCCATCCTGCGTTGTGCAGCCATCCTGGGGGATGCTAAATTAATAGGCAGTTTGAAATCTCAGTGTCTGGTCTGCCTGGGGAAGCCGCGTGTCTGTGTAGGACATGAGTGTACAGTCACGGCCACGTGGGACCAGGTGGTAGGGGGTGAGAGAGGTAAGGGCCATGCAGAGGGATAGCCACACAGACACGTGTCTGAGTGTGTAACCGCCACCCCGCCCGCCACCCTGCTCTGCCCAAGTCACCCTGCAAGGCTCAACACTCCTTCTTGTGGTGCTGGTGCCACTGCTCAGAAATATTTCTGGACTCTACTTTGGGAACTGCCATCAGACCTGGAAGCAGATTCTTTTTCATTTCCTCAGTGATAGTAAACTCCCCTTTCTCAAGCCTAAACAGCCAGAATCAAATCTGTTGACTAAGGTAAGCAGGGGTGGGAAGTACCATTTAGGGTTCAAAGGCAGGCGTGATCATGAAGTTGGGAGAACGCTGCCTTTATTTGGCTCCTAACCCGGCTGGGACAGCTGTGCATGTGTACGCGGAGTGTGGACACATGTGCGTGTCTCAGGGCAGACGTATGGGGGAGGGTACCAGGCCCACGGGGCACCTGCGGAAGGTGCCAGGCCCATGGGATGGAGGGTTCTGAGTTAGAAGCGGGCCGAGGGCCGAGCATCGTGCTCTCTCCTGTCTGCACGTACAGCAGGAGGGGCCAGCGGGCCTTGCTTCGCCCTCCAGGACAGAAGGAGAAAGAATATGGGTTGAGTTGAGGCAGGGGGTGGCATTCCACAGCACAAGACTTCACTGAGAAGGAGAGAACCAGCCTGCGTTAGGGGACCCAGGGTGGGGGCGTCTCCTGTGGATTTCCGTAAGAGGGCATGACTTGAAACCCCATCTGGACAAAGACACCAGGCGGAGAGCCACGGTGCGCACAGCCTGGCGGGGTGTTCTTTCCTAGGACCTTGAGAGCAAAGACCCCAGGTGTCTGGGAAGACCTGGGGTCTTGGAGTCTAGATACCTGGGCGGCTCTGACCATGCCTGCTCCCTCCGGAACCCTGGCTGCGAGGACAGCCACTGAGGTCTCTCTGGCAGAGGAAAAGGGGGCCTCTGGAAGTGCTCCTGCCAGCAGTGAAATGTTCAGCCCAGATGCAAACCCCCTGTCTCCACTCGCAGTCTCCAGGCAGAGAGAGTCACCTGGCCCTGCTCAACCACGAGAGGATCAGGAAGTGCCCAAAAGGCAGAGAAGCCTAAATATGCGATGAATGGCCCTAACGACAACCGCACCACTTCCAAGGTCTGTGACCACAGGCAAGTAACCTTTCCGCTGCCTGGTCTAGAAAATGGAAGGTAAGAAGATTTCCTTCCCACTGTACGGAGTTGCTGTGAGATTGAGTTAGCACAGGTAATGCACTGCCCAGCTCAGCTGAAGGAAGGATTCTTTCCCTAACCCAGGTCTCAACCCAGGGGGCCAGATGCTCTCCAAGTCCAGAGCCTCAGGGGTTCTAGCACATTCTTTTGATCTAGAGCAACAAAACTGTTGTGAGGATGTGAGGGGTGAAGTGGGGCCGAGGCAAAAGCTGTCCCGTCTATCTGGCCCCTGATCCCTGGTGAGCTCTAGGGGTCGCCGACAATCGCGGGTCCCTTGAGGCCACGTGGAGACCGATGCGCCGGGCTGAGAGGGTCACAGCAGAGGCAGCTGGGAGGATGGGCCGTGCTATCAGAGAGCCGGACTGTGACGGGAAGGAGAGGACAGGGAAGCCAGCCTGGGGCAGGTGCACGTGTTCCTGAAGGAGGAGCCCACACTGGACGGGGGCTGAGGGCTGTTGGCTGGTGACGCAGCCTGGGACGCATTTCCCTGTGTGGTGGGGTGGTTGCTAGTGGATCATCCCATAGAAGTTCAAGAATCCGCAGAGCCACGTCTTCCAGTCTTGTGCGAAACCCCAAATCTTGTACAAACAGCATCTCCTTGGAGCGCCCTACTTTGGGGCTCAGGGGAGGCGGCATTGACAGTCTGTTTGACTTTCTCACCTCCTCTCGACTTGCTCAGCACGGAGCCCCGGCAACTCGCAGGGCATCTTTGAACCAGAGCCATGGAGTCCTGGCTCAGTCGCACTGAAAGGCCTTTTCATGCAAAACACTGACCCGATGTCTGCACATAGCAGCTTCTGTTCTTCTGGCTGAATGGGCTGTAGGCCCGGCCCCAGCATTGCTAGCTGTGTGACCCTGGACAAGTTACTTGACTTCTCTGGACCCACAGGCAGGGCAGGGTGGACGACAAGCTGCCCAGGAGGTTAGAGTGCCAGGATCTGCCATCCAGGCCTTGGGCGGTGAAGGCCACCAAGGGTGGAGACGGGCCAGGCAGGAACACCTGGCTCCCCTTAGCCTTCCTCAAGGTGTGGGCTCCTCACATGGGACACGGACCCAGCCAGGCCAGAAGTGGCAAGGCATACCCAAGTGGCTGGGATGCACCCCTTTCGGAGATCTGTTGCCTCAAGAGCCACCCTAGGGGGCTAATGTAAAGGTGGCATTTTCCAGTGTGGTTTGCAGAGCCTGGTTTTCCCCTGCAAAGCTGCCAGGTTGGCAGTCCTGGGTGACCCAGAGTGAGTGCCCTGGAAGTGGTTGGATGAGCCCTGAGATCTTACCCCAATCATAAAGGAGAGAGGTAAGGCAGGGTTTTAGCACCCATCACCTCGGGTACTTTTTCAATGTAAATAAATTTTATTAAAATAACAGTATAAGTATTGTTTAGCTTAACTCATTATTAATTATAAGCATTTTAACTCTGAATACCATATAAAGAAATCCAGATACCTGGGTACAACTGGTACTTTTGTTTCGTTTAAACGTCATTATTATTAATAACTGTAACTAAACCTTAGCTGTCATTAGCCCTAAGACAATTAGTTTCTTTCAAGACCCGCAGGACCCCATCCTGGACATGGGTCCACCAGTCTTTTGTGGCTTTGATATGAAAAAGCCTGGTGGGGGGTCGTGCTTTCTGCCTGAGCTCGGATCCCTGGAACTTTCCTTCTGCAAGGCTGCTGCAGAATTCCTGACTGCCCTCTGCTTTAAGACCTGTCAGAACGGCCGGCCACATTGCTTCTTGTCCTCCTAAGTCAGAAAAGGTACCTTAGCCTCCTGAGAATCCCATTCCCTGCCTCTGCGGATTCCAGCTTTTGCACAGACTAGTTAAAGATCATCTCTTATCTGGCTGGATTTTCTAACCTGGCCCTGCTAAAATTTCATGAGTTTTCTCCCTTATTTTAAAAAGGGAGTCAAGACTCGTCCTTCCTCTGATTGCTTCGTGCAATTTCACAGACTTCCTCCTAACCACATGCTAGTAACAAAAGACGCTGACCTCTTTCCAGAAACGCCTGGCTGTCCCGCTGGGTCTCCGGTTTGATAAAGCGCAAGTGTAATCCATCCATACACACTCTGCTTCTCCCTGGCTCTGCTCTGCCCTTCACTCCCCATTTTTCTTGGCATATTTCTTATTCGTATTTAATCTTAAAAAGAGCATAGAAAGAGATGTCTGTTCAACAAAATCTGACACCTAGGGATGTGTCTGCCACAAGTGGGCACCCCATGCCAGGGTACTATCTGGGAGGCAGAGGGGCAGTGGCAGGGGAGGACCTTACAAGTGTCTGAGCCTCCCCAGTGGCAGGCTTGGACAGCCGGGCACACCCTGCGAAGCTCTGTCACCCGGCAGGGCTCTGGATTTTTGACTGGACTCTGCTGGCTTCTGGGTCCCTGATGAGGGTCACTCAGCTTCCTTGTGCCTCAGCATTCCAGTCTCTAAAATGGGCTTTTCCCACCACCCTGGGCCAGTACTTAGCAGCGACCTGGCC
Organism: Lepilemur ruficaudatus; assembly: GCA_963574885.1. Taxonomy (NCBI): domain Eukaryota; kingdom Metazoa; phylum Chordata; class Mammalia; order Primates; family Lepilemuridae; genus Lepilemur; species Lepilemur ruficaudatus. The sequence goes on along the minus strand of CAUYRT010059500.1, from coordinate 56,369 downwards.
AATTTCCTGCATTGAGCCTGGCAGGTGTGGACGCCTTCTCTCCCCAGCCGGAGCATGAGGCCCTGGAGGCAGCGGGGCTGTTTACAGTCAAGCCCAGCTTCTCGTGTGTCTCTGCTCAAAAGCCTGTTTCCTGCAGCCACCAGCACAGGGCCTGGCTGTGGGGGGTCCCAGAGGAAACTTGGCACTCTTATACAGGCATGGGCATTTTTGTCATGGACAGAAAAAAACCACATCATGAAAGTCCTTGAGAACTGGACCCTTGACTGGAAATGACCGAAGCTGAGAATCAGACTGCCAAGTACATCATGGACCTCTTAAGCTCAGTCTCTCAGTGGGTCTTAAATCCTGGTCCCCTGGCCCTGGGGAGCACCAGAGGCTGTAGGAAAAGCCTGTCTGGCTAACTGAGACCTGCATTCTCTGCCCACCTACCCACGGTCGGGCATTGTCATTCCAGCAGGGACTCAAACCTGAGACTGGCCGGCACACCTGTAGACCACTCATGTTTCTACCTGGCCTGGCTGTGACCCCTGGCTCCTAGAGCACAGCTCCTGTTCCTCAGAGCTAGCCCCCAGGGCGGCCTGTTTCCTCCTGAGAAGCAGGTAAAGGCACCTCCGGCCAGCTCTCCGCGCAGCAGGACTTCCCGCACCTTCGGAGGGCGGCCGGGGGACTGCGATGCCGTGGGCTAGAGCAGGCCACGGCTGAGACTTGTCTTCACAACAGCTGGGTGCAGAAATTACAGCTTCCTGGTGGCAATCAGCCCCACTTTGCATGGCAACACAACGTGTTCCTAATGACTGAATTGTTTATTTAATAAAGAAATCACAACCATTTGGAGGTTTAAATATAACCTCTCAGAAACCCAGTGAGCTCAGCTCCTGATGGCTGCGTGGTGCTGGCACTGGCCCAGTCTCTGCACCGCACGAAGCCTTTAGCAATGGATTGAAAAAAAAAAAATCTTTTGCAAGATCTCTTGAGTTTCACTAACCCTGCTGTATTTTCTTGTCTCTACTTGGTGTTGAATAGAAGAAACTGGTCGTGTGAAAGGCAGAAACAACTTACAGGTTCTGAATCAAACGGGGAAGGGCAAAGGTTGCAGGCAAGGCAAATGGGAGGGAACCCCCTTTTCCCTGTCTCCTGGATTCCCCTTTGTCCTGGAGCCCCAGGGAATAGCAACGATGGATCCCAGGGGTGGTTCTTGGGGACTGAAAGACAGATTGTCCCAGTTGAGATCCTTTTAGCTCAAAACAGCATTCAGAGCCAGCAAGCCCCTAGACTTTCCAGCAAAGCTGCCCTTTTGCTGCCTTTTTTGGGCAGTGAGGGCTCTGTTACTTAGGCTCTGTGAAAACCTGGGGCCCTGTCTTGCTGGGGAGTTCTTTGGCCAGAAGCCATATTCCTTAAGTTGCCTGAAGACTCCATCCTTACCGCATGCCCCGCCCAGAGCTCGGGCCACCAGTAAAGACTGGAAGACAAAGCACAGTGTACAAGAGTTTATTTAATGATATCTGAATTTAGTTCTATCATGTGGAGCCCACATTACAAGTTCCATCTGGGTCCATTACAACTCTAACCAAAAAAAAAAAGGAAAGAAACTTAAAGAAAATCCACAACTTTTTCCATGTCATTAAATATATTCATATATAATAACCATAATATATTAGTATGCATTGGAAAGAACACTGACCCAAACAGTATGTCATGGTCACAACTAAACATTTACAATTCTGAGTGAACAGAAATCCAAAACACAGGAGGGCACCGAGGGAGGCTGGGAAGTGTATCTGGGAGCAGGGAGGGAATCCAATGGCACAGGAGTGGTGGGGCTGGCTTGGTTTTTGGCAGGGGCGAGGCCCCACAAGTATGAGTTTTGATACCCCAGGGGTGTGCCATGGCTGTGGCCCACAGGAATGCCTGTCCATGAACCAGGGCCCAGGGGCCCCAGTAATGTGTCTAGTTTGTCTACTCTCTGGGCTTCAGAGGGGGCTTCCTCTAAGTGTTGAGAGCCTGTTTTTCGGTTTCCTAAAGGAACCATCTCCCAATGCCTTAGAGTCTCTCCTTGATTCCAGTCTCATTCCAATCTGGGACAACTCCAACGAAGTCTATACCCATTTCCTGCATGCTGTGATTGAGGCAGAGTTCCAGGAGGTCACTAAGGGCCTTGGGGCAGCTCCTGACCTCCCTGGGCTTTGACCCCAGGTATCCCTCCCTCCTGCCTCCTGCCCTGTTTTCTAAGTACAGAAGCCGTGGACAGAGACCACAGCCTGCAGGTGAGTCCAGGGGGCAGCCCTATGTCCTTCCCCCTTCCCTCCACCCCAGATCTTCAGCGTGACTGTGTCAGTACGGCAGGCATTCAGCTGTCAAGGGCACCAGACCACCCAGCTGGTAAGAAAAGGGACAACTGGGGAACCTGTTTCAAAAACAAAGACTAATCTGGTATGTGTTTCTTTAAACACCTACGTATCACAAATCTGGTTAATACACTCTTCAAAATCAAAATCTAGTTCCGTTTTACATCCCTTCCTAACTGTACAAACCGGAACACCTCAATTTCTATTTCCATCTCCTCCCTGGGGTGGGGGACGGGGTGGAAGAGGGGTGCTTTCCCAAGGATGGGTCCTCACCACTGAGGTTGGTGGCTGCACTCAGAGGAGTGGTGTGCTGGGCTCTGGCTGGGGCCCATGAGCTGGGCAAGGCAGCCTGTGATGGCTGCAGTCCCAGCAGTGACCTCGCCCTCATTCTGGCAGATCTGGCCACACTGATACATTCCCCAAGGGCCAGGCCCCTGGGAGGACAGCTTTCGCCCTTGGGGTGCTGAGCCGGAGGGAGAGGCTAGACACTGGTTGAATTTTCAGCAAGATGCCTTGTTGCTCGGCAGGCCACTGGCTCTGAGACCAGCAGTGCAAGCCCCTCACCAGACACAGGGTGAGACTTAGACCCAAGGTGGGATGGCAGGGCTGCCACAGCCCTCTTGGGCAGGGTGGAGAAGCCACACTGGCACAGACAGCAAGAAGACAAATGCCTGGCAGTGCCTTTTGATGCTAGCAGCACTCAGCAGACCACACTGGGCACCAGAGATGGGCTGACAGCTTGGAAAGAGGCCCCTTCCCTCAACCTTGGGCTTAGATTCAGGGACTCCAAATACCCCTTCCCAGGGCAGTTATGTCTTTGAGGTACCTCTGCCAGTCTCTCCTGGAATCCTTCCAACCACCCCCAGGCAGCCCAAACTACCTTTCTACCACCTCTTAGGAAAAGCCAAGGCGTGCATTCCCAGAACCTGGGGCCGCCCTCTCGCGAGTCCCTCCCTGCCTCACCCACCACTCTCCGTTGCCACCTCTGAAGATACTACTGTGCCTGGCCCCTAGCCCCGGCTCCTATTCTCCAGGCTCGATGCCGAGTCCTCCAGGCAGTAACCAGGCCAGGGTCTCGGGCAACTCCCCCAGGAGCACGCCCTCGCAGCCTGCTGCAGGTGGGCCACAGAGCTGGACTGCAGCACGGGCTGTGCTCAGAGGGCCTGGCCCTGAACCCTGAGCCCCAATCCTGCCACTTATTTGTGGTGTGACCTTGGGCATGGGCACTCTAATTTCCTCGCTGGTAAAAATCCCTGTCCCACAGGGTTGTCATGAGGACAAGCTGGGAGCATGTGGGTGAAGCGCCTGGCACAGAGCAGGTGCTCAGCAAATGGCAGCCGTGGCTCAGGCAGAAGTGACGGAGGCAGAGGGAGACCAGACCACCGAGGGGCAAACTTCATACTTCTTGGTATGACCCTTCTGAGCAGCCAAACTCCAGCAGGGAAAATAAAACCAATTTCCTGACGGAGAGGAGACAGGCCTCTAATTCAGTGTGCCGGGTGTGAGGACTCAGGCCAGAGGCTCCTGGGCATTGCGGAGAGCTCAGGAAGGCAGGGAACCAAGAGGCCCCAGGGCACAGGAATGGGTCCCGTGTGAGGCAATCAGACCAAAAGGGGCTGCCTGCTTGAGGACAGTGTCTCCAGGAGGCTTTGGGATGAGGGCTGGGCACGCCAGACGGCACAGGAAGCCTCCGCAAAGAAACCGGCCAGAAAGGTGCGGGCAAGGTGCTGCCCAGGTCAGACCAAGACAGCTGGAGGGGCAGCCCCAGAGCTGGGGTGGCAGTAGCAGGCTGTCTTGGCCCAGCAACTTCTGTCCCTTCCCTGGGGGAGCCAAGAGTGGGGGCAGCGACAGGAAGGAAGTGGTCATGGCTTCCCTGGCCCCCAGGAGCCTGGTCATTCCTGCCCCTGCCTGCTGGTAGCTTGGGCACTCTGGCACTTTGCTGAGCCTGCAAACCCTGTCCCAAGTCAAGCCCCTTCCCCAAGCCAGGCCCAGCTGCCTCTGCAGCCTGCATATTCCATGCCCAGCCAGGCCCTTTCCAGCTGTTGACATTGCTGAGGGGCCTTGTGGGAGCTGATGTCATTACACAAATAGTGTCACTGCCGTAAACCCAGCCAGTGCCCCTTCCCCCTCCCCTGGAAAATATCATAAAAGGGGCTGGTTCCAAGTTTCCAAAAAGGAAACTCTCTGGGAGGTTTTGCCTTTGCAATGCCTCCTCCAGCAGGCAGCTCCAGCATGAGGCAGTGACCACCCGGCTTGGGCTTCTCAGGGGTGTCCTTGGGCCCACTGCCCTCTGGATGGGCAGGGGGTTCCTCTCCTCTCTCTACAGATGGTGAACCCCCCCCCACCAGCCCACGACCCCGCCCAGGAGGACCAACTCAGCAGGTGGCAGCGGAGGCCAGAGGCCACATGGAGAATGCTGGCTGGACGGGCTGCTGCCTCCTCCCCCAAGTGCCTGCCCGGCCCTTCAGATGGGGCCCAGGTTGTCCCAGCCAGGCGTCCCGTGGGAATTCCCAGAGAAGGGGTGGGGAGAAAGGAGGGGTTTTTGTCTTTTGTGTTGGGGTGGTGGCTTGGTCGGGCTTGCCCGGCACCCCGCCCAGGCTGCAGGCCTGAGAATTCACAGTTCTCCTCACGTCCCCTTCTCCGCAACCGTCCACCAGCCGTGTCTAGGGCGCCATCTGCACGGCTCTGTGCCCGCCCCTATCCCCAGCCCCTCCACGGCGACCCCGCCTAGCCCCAGGGAAGCGCGTCTCTGCTCTGGAAGGAGCCCGTGAGGTAGCTACGTCTCGTCCTCATTTCTCCACGGCCCGGCCCGCTGCGCACCCCGCCTCGCAGAGCTCCGGCCCGGGCGCGCGGGGAGGGCTGGGGGCGGGGCCGCCTAGGGCCCCGCCCCGCGCCGGCTGCGGCCCCGCCCCCACCCTCCCCCCACTTGGGAAAGCCCTTGAAAACCAAGTCCACCGCGGCTGCGGCCGGGGCCTCCCGCTTGCGCTTGGCCCTGGCGCCCAGCCCGGCCGGCGCACCGCTGCATCCGCGCTAGGCCTTCTTGCACTTGCCCTTCTTCTCCCGCTGCTGGAACTTGCGCAGCCGCCGTGCCCATGTGTCCCGCCACTGGATCACCAGGCTGCTCTTGTCGGCCACGATGCCACTCTGGTCGGGAGAGTCCTCGGCGTTGCCCAGCAGCAAGTACTTCTTGAGGGGCTTGATTTTGGGGCACTTGCAGGCGATGTCCCGTGATCGGATCCACAGGCTCTGGTCACCGCGGCGGATGCGGCTCGTGCCCTGCTTATACACGGAGATGATGTTCACCGTGAACTTCCACCAGTCCCCCGCCTTGTCCGCCTTCAGGATGTGGATCTGGACGGCTGCAAGGAAGCACAGGCAGGCGGGTGGGCCACGGGCCGGGGATGCTGCGTGGGTCCCCAGATCCTGTGGCCAGGTCGGCCCTGCCTTCTCCTCTGTCTCCGAGAGCCCAGGGAGAAGGACAAGGAGACCCATCACTGGGAAGTGACTGCGGAGGGTACGCTACAGGGGAAACGGTGGGTGGTGGCAAAGCAGATCCTGGAACCCCACCTGCTAGTACCTGGACCAAGGCCACTGCTCCAAGAAGCCTTACTTCCTGCCTATTTTGAAAGTGCCACCCAGCACTGCCTTTGGGGACAATCCCCTTCTTGGCTGTTGCCAAGGCCCACTACAGTTCAAGAAGGCCAGAGGAAGCTACAGGTACTGATCCCCACCACTCTGGTCCAGGGCCATCTGCCCAGGGCCAGTGCCCTCAGTGACAGTGGTGCTGGCCTCTCCACACAGACTGGAGGACGGGGGTCTCCTCAGGTGCCTGCATCTCCAAAGGCCCAATGGAACACCAGCCCTCATGACATTCCAGACAGCTTTGCCTTCAACCCAGTCTCAGGAAAACATAATGGGGCCTCAGTGCCCAGGGGCAGAAGAACAGAACCTGCAATTGAAGGTGGCCATGTGCCTTTTCCAGAGTGCTGGGTCCTCGCACTGCCCACCCCCATGCCTAAACTGCCCCTGCCAGGCGGCCTCCCTTCCTCTGTGCCTCTCAGGTTCCCCGGGCAATTCCTCTTCCAATTCTCTGCCACTATTTTCCCTAGTACAAGAGTTCCCAAACTGAAGTGGGCCACAGAATCCCCCGGGGGGGCTTGTGAAACCACACTCTGCCAGGCCCCACCCCAGAGTTTCTGATTCAACATATCTGGGTGAGCCCCAGCATGTGCGCTTCTCACAAATCCCCAGGTGGTGCTGATGCTATAATCCGGAGCACACACTTTGAGAATCAGTGCCCTAGGAAATGTTAACAGGAAACTTTGGTCTAATAAGTTCATGAAATATTAATACTAGGTTAAACAAAGTCAAGGGGTTTCTTACTGCAGGACTTTTCAGAATCTTTAATGAACAAATTGTGTGCATATATTGGTTTCCCAAACAACCCACATCTCAGGCCACCAGTACATGGTGCCTTACTTGGGGACCTGCTAGGGGCAACAAGATCATTTCCCCCAGTCCGGATGGTACCTAGAGAAACCTGTGCCGTGGTCACCTCTGCTCAAGGGAAACTTAGCCGTCTTCCCCATCCCCACAGTCAGAAGAGAGCCCCTTCCCCTTGCTGAGCCACCTGCCACACCCTGTGCCCCTTACCCCACTGCGCAGAGAAGCTCTGTGCCCAGGACTGGGCCACTGAGTGGACTTGAGCCCTCCTGAGAAAGGGCAGCGGCCTGAAGACACTAAGACATAGGCAGGCTCCATGGCTCCAGCAGCCACAAGGACATGTCCCCGGGGAATGCCCAGTGGTCATCAAACCTCCCCACCACTTACCACTCCAGGCAATGGATCCACCCCCAGCTCAGCCTGTCCTCCCATGCTAGCCGGCTTCTCTCAAGGTCTCTGGGGGGCCACTCTGCTCTTTCACTCCCAGGGGACCCCCCTACTCTTCTCCTGTGCTCAGGACTATGGGGAGGGGCAGGGACAGCTGGACCCAGGGGCATCCATCGCCATGCGACTCACCCTTCTCGGGTGAGGGAAGTGGCGGATTTTCCCATATTTTCATTTCAGCTGTTCCTGGGCATCCTGAACTTTGCACTCCAGTCTAAGGACTCCAAAGAATGGCTGCCATGGCAACCGTTTCCATGTTTTTGTCACCAAGGGACTCAACACTCAGTGTGAACGCTGGGGTGGGGGGAGCCCTCCAGCCCAGAGAAGTGGCTGGGCCGTGTGTATTTGACTGTGCAGACGGAGGTCACCGTGGCAACTGAGTGCCCCTTAGCTAAGCAATGGGGAGCCACCCCCAGCGTCCCTGAGAGCCCCGGCTTCCTCTCCCCGGGACTGAGCTGAATACAGAATGAGCCTCCCTGTGGCTGCTTCTCTGTGCGCACCCTGGACCCATGGCACAGCAACAGTGTGCTCCCAGCCGGCCTGGGCCAGCCCAAGGATGCTGCGGAGGGCAGCTCGGGCAGGGACCCCTGGAGAACACGGCTTTGATCCCAGCCCTGAGCATCTATTGGTGCCATGGGCTACAGGGTGTCCCGACAAATAGACATGCTGAAGCCCTAGCCCCCTGCACTTCAGAGCATGATTATATTTGAAGATAGAGTCTTTACAAAGGTAATTAAGAGTTCATTAGGTTAGCCCAAATCCAATATGACTGGTATCCTCACAAGAGTAGGAGATTAGGACACAGACGCACAGACGGAAGACCACGTGAGGACACAGCGGGAAGGCAGCCACCCACAAGCCAGGAGAGAGGATGCAGAAGGAACCAGCCCTGCCATACCTTGATCTCAGACTTCCTGTCTCCAGAATTATGAGAAATAAATTCCTGTTCTTTAAGCTCCTGAGTTTGTGATGTTCTGTCCTGGCAGCCCTAGAAACTAACACAGTAATCTCAGGGGCTGGGAGCATCTGGGGCCGCCACTTGGGCCAGGAAGGAGGGCAGACCTGGCAGGGGCTCCCAGCATTGCTGAGAAGAGGCCAGCGAGATGCCCGGCTGAACGTCTAGCCTGGGACTGCCCCCACCCCAGGGGCCCTTGCCACTCCCTGGGGTCCTGCAAGGGCACAGCCCTTCATCATAGAAGGGCTGGTGACCCCCGCCCCATCCTCCCTGGCCTCGTGGCATCCCCCTCCCATCAGTGAATGCCCTGGAAAACCAGCCAGCGCACCAAAGTGGCTACCTGCCCCTACACATCCCCAGGCACAGGCCCAAAGGGGATGAAGCCCTGAAGGGTACCCTCCCCTGAACACGCTGCTGGCTTCAAGAATCCAGAGGAACAAAGCAATGGACACTGGTCCATCAAGACAGAGCAACTGGCCATTGTCCTCCTTCCACCCGGAGAAGACCCCAGCACTTCCGGGGTGGGGCAGGGTTCATGTGACTATGCTGGAGAAGAGCCACATTTCCGCTGCCCTTGGCAACGCCTCCGCACATTACACAGCCCACCAAGTATGAGCTGCACACGCAGTGCACGGGCCAAGTCCCCGCGGCACACATACAGCTGAGAATATTCAAAATACGCGTTGCAACAGTGACCTCAAACAGACCTGCCACATGGCACACCGCCGGGGCTGCTGTCACCTCTGACCAGACTGGGGTCCTCTGGGCTATGTGGAGCCCAGGGCCCTCCAACCCAGATGTGCCTATGATGTCGCCTGACCAAGGGGCTGGGCACGGTGCCCCATCCTAGGACCACAGCCCCAAAGCTGGGCCCCTTATACCTGCCGTGGTCTCAACATTGGTGCCCCCCGAAATACATGTTGGAACCTAATATACAATATTAGACTATTAAGAGGTAGGGCTTTTGGGGAGTGACTGAGTCACGAGGACGCCACCCTCACGAATGGAATCAGTGCCCTTATGAAGCTGGCTCCCTCGCACTCTGCCACGTGAGGACAGAGCAGAGAGTGGCCCTCACCAGACGCCAAGTCAGCTGGCACCTTGATCTCGGGCTCCCCAGCTTCCAGAACTGTGAACAATACATTTCAATTGTTTATTTATAACCCAGTCTAAGGCATTTTGTGACAGAAGCCCATACTAGGACACACCCACACAATGAAACTCATCCCCAGCCAATCAGCCTCAGTCCTTGGGATGTCTAAACCCCACTGTCCTCGCACTAACATCCTAAAAGTTGTCCTCAACAAGGCCAGAACATGGGGATCTGGTGAGGACACCCCCCCATATTCAGCAAGGAGGGACATGAGGTTACTCTCCGAGAGGCAGACCATGAGGTCAGACCAAGGAGATGAGAGCCGCGCTGGGACCCCTTAAATTAGAGACTCTAGGTTTACGGGAAGACGGTCACCGCCTCATGCCCAAACGGCCGTTCTCCGAGGCGGAGACAAGGGAGGCTGTGAGGTGGGCATGGCAGGGCCCTCCAGCCCTGCCCAGGGAGGGGAGCCTGGCCCCCCGCCTGCTGGTGCTTCCGGCCCCACTCTAAGGGATAAGCGGCTCCATCTCGGAGTCCACCCGGCACATTCATCCTCAGGTGGTCTGAGCTCTTCCTCCCTCCACAAAAAGAGGCTGGCTCAGGACGCTGCAAGGGAGCAGATGGGTCTGCCCCACGGGGCTCTGCCCAGGGAGGACTCTGTGCTCAGTGCAGATACAATCAGGGCTGGGACATGGGAACCGGAACCCTCGAGGCTGAAGGGGTTAGGCTGAGAGTGAGGCCACCTGTGCCCCCCACACCTGGGGCCCCAGGGGGAGGAAGCAGGTCTGCACACGGAGCAGAGGCCCAAGGACACGCAGGGAGAGAGATGGCAGCTCCACAGAGGCTAGGAGCTGTCCCACGTCTGTACCCTAGACCCAAACCTCCCTTTCCTACAGCTGGCCACAGAACTACCGTAACAAGACTATATAGGCAAGGTGGGGCAGCAGTCGCCCCCCTCACCAATTCTGGGGTTCACGGGAAGTTATTTCGCACAAAGAACTCTCTTAGCCACCAGGGCAGGGCAATCCATGCGGACTGACTTCCCCTGCCCTAACCTGTCGCCCTGGCTGCCAGGCGCACGCACCTCACTCCACCCCTCAGCAGAGGCCTACACGGGGCTCAGGAGGGCTGGGTATGGCTCTGAGGGGGTGAGGAGGAGGCTGAGGGCTGGGCCATGGGGGCCGGAGTCAGCGAGGGCAGCCTGTGCCAGTGCTAGGCTGGTTCTGGCTGAGGGTGCAGGGGGCTAAGAGGCAGGTCCGGGGCAGGTGCCTTGAGCACTCCCCTCTTGGGCAAGGATGGCGGAATTCAACCTGCCCAGCCCTGGGAGTCCTTCTGGCTGCTGCATCCCTGGTTGCAGCACAAATCACCAGCGTGTCTCCCACGGGAGCAGGCATCTGGCCATCCTTCCCACACGCCTCAACCTCCCCAGAGTCCCAGTGTTGGAGAAATTACCAGGCCGCCAAAGGCAACCTGAAACGTAGGGAGCTGCAGGTCACATCCTGTGCTTGATTTCCTCCAAAGGGGACCTGTGGCCCCACAGCAGCCCTGTCTTCTGTCCAGAGCCCTAGTTCATCCCAAACTGCCTCTCCCCCAAGCTCCAGCCCTGGTCCAGGAGACACCACAGCCTGTGAGCCCTGAGCTCCCCCCCGAGGACCCGGCATTACCACCACCCTGGACAGTGCGTGGCAGGAGGTAGTTTAGAGCTGACTGATGCCCCTACTGCAGGTTTGGGGAACCTCCTGCCGGGATCAGAGCACCCCACCTGGCCAAGTTGTAGCAAAGCTGTGTGGCCAGTAAAGAAGTGTCACAGACGCTGCTCATTCACCTGCCTGTTGGGAACTGACACGTGGCAGGAAAAGGCCCGGCTCTAAACCACCTGCTGGGCCGGGCCCTGGGGCAGTGGCATGGCACAGGCTCTGGGGGCTGCTGGCCCTTCTCCTCACCCCAGCTAGGCCCGAGCGCGTGAGACACCTCTGCGGGGAGGCTTCCTGCCTCCCAGAGGTCTCCTGGATTTATGGGCTGCTCAGGGTGGCTTGGTTGGCCAGCCCCTTCCCTTCCCCCAGCCGTATCTTCCTGTTGGGCCAGTCCAGCTAGGGAAGGCTTGTCACCCATCTGCCTCAGAGACAGCAGCCAGGACAAATGGGACGAGGATACTACCCCCACAGAAACCATTAAAACCACTCAGCCCCATAACTCTCTCGCTATAGAAAGCGTGTCACAAGCTGTAGCTGATTTCATAAAACCTGGCTGCGACCACATGCTTCCCAGGCCCCGGTGAAGGTAGGAAAGCGCCGAGCAGAGCCAAGTCTTGTTCTCAGGGATGCTCATCTGTCCGTAGAAACACCCAGTCCCCGCCTGGCAGTGCAGCACATGGGGCTGACACACCCAGGCCTGGCTGTCACAGCAGCGCCTGCCCGGTTGGTGTTTGTCAAATGACATGGAGGGCTGGAGGCTCACTGCGGCCAGACCTGGCACAGCCACTGCTGCCCCCTGGGTGGCCTCAGGAATCCCAGGGCTGCCACCTCCTGCCACAAGCCCCCCAAGGCCCTGCTGCAGGACTTGGACAAGGTGGCGACAACCAACTTAGGGCTGGCTGTTTCCTGTGTGCCCGTCTCTGACACAGCCAAGCAGTGCGTGTGCTCCCACGGTTCCCCTTCCAAGTCCCGGGCCATGGGCTCTGGTATTGGGAGGGGACAGGGGTTATGTGCCTGAGACCACCTGGCTGCCTGGGGGTACCCACAAGAGAGGACATCAGAGGTATGAGAATTGGAGAGCTGGACTCTGGGGACGATATTAGCCCTGTCCCCTGGGAGATGGGCACAGCAGCACCCCAGGCTCACAAGTGGGAGAGGTCAGGGGACTGGCCACCTGCTTTGCAAGAGGCTCAAGTAGGGAGTGAACCTGAGCCCTGCCCTGGCCCAGCTGAGGTGTCCTCACCGTGGGGCTAGTGCCCCCTGAGGCAGCCCAGGGTACAGTCTGTGCCCAGGGAGGGCCTGAGGGCTGCCTGCCTCTCCTGGCACAATCCCAGGCTCGGCCCCCCACCCTTGAGCTGGTGGCTAAGGCCACCACAGGCAGGGACCAGGCTGTCGGGGAGCCATCCTGGGAGATGGGCAGGGCTCCCTCCCTGCAGAGAGCCTCGCACAGCCTCCGGAGCTGCCTACCGCGCATGCTTGCCTCAGCGCTCCCGGGCTGGCTGGGGTAGCCAGCCCAGGCCCCTGCCCAGAGAGGGCGGCAGCGAGGCTGGGGCCTGCTGGGTGCACACTGAGAGCCACCCAGCGGGAAGGCCGGGCAGTGAGTGCTCCCCCGAGGCCAGCGCCCTCAGCAGCAACGGTCCGGCCCCTGGAGGAGGGAAAGGTGGGAAAGGGCTGGTCTTCCCTGACATAGCCTAGGTCCAGGTCCCCATCACCTCCAGGTCCCTCCAGAGCTCACAGAAAGCTGTGTGTGGAGCTTTCTAGCCAGAGGCTCACTAGGACTGCAGATTTATCCCCACTCCACAGAGGGGATGGCCCTGAACCCCACAGTCAGCAGTGCTGCCCACAATCCATTTCCCCATCAAGCTCCTACCTCCAGGGAGCCCCCCGCTGGGCTGGCCAGGCGGGCCCCACCAGGGAGCCCTGTCCTGCACGGGGTGAGCATCCATGACCCTCTGCATACGGGACTCTGAATGCCTGGCAGCTCGTATGAGTCAAAGCTCCTTTATAGCTTCCCCAAGAGACCTAAACACGGCACTGCTGCCCTGAAGCAGGAACGGAACCAGGGTCCAGAACAGAGCTGTGTAGCTGAGCCCTGGTGGGGGGGCCTCAGATCTCGGGGTGACCTTTAGCAGCGCCACATTCACCTGGATGAGTCAATTCAGGTGCGAGGTCTCACAAAGGCGCTGCGTGACCTTAGGCCATGCCTCCTGAAGCCTCTGCTGGCTACTGGGGAGGGTGGGGTGCCCCAGGGTACCTCAGAGGCCAGAGCCCAGCACAGGCAGAGCGGAGCTGGCAGGTCTAGGGGAGGAAGCCCCAGGAACAGTGCCTGGAGAGCCAAGGTCCTCAGTGCCAAAAGCACTAATCCCAGGGGAAGGCCAATGGGGAGAAACACCCACCCTGCGCCCTGTGTCGGTGGGAGAAGCGCTTTGTGATCACTGAGATGCGGGTCCCAGGCAGGCCGGGGAAAACGAGTTTCCTGGCTGGTGTCCCCCGCCCCGCTGCTGCACCAGCTCCCCGGCCACCTTGGACAGATCCCCGCCCCCACCCCCACTCTGAGCCCTGGGGTCCCCATCTGTAAAGTGGCAGGGAATACTGCTCATCAGATGGCCTTTGTGGCCCCTAGAGCCGTCTGTGCCCACTCCTCCTTCCTAAAAACAGGATGTTCAGAGAGGAAAACAGCATGAGAAAGGGGGGCCGCCCAGGGCCCACCTCTCTCCTCTCTACAGCCGCTGCAGGGATGGGGAGTCGCTGTGCTGGGAAGGGCTGTACCCCCAGGGCTGCCCATGCCAGGAGGCCCCATCAGCACTGCGCCCTGCCCCCACCTAGCTCTCCCGCACTGAGTTTCCCGTGGGCTCCAGGGCTCTTCTGTCAAGCTGTCACTGGGGCCAACCGGCTCTCCATGCCCAACCTGGTGGTCACCCACATTCCGTGACCTCAGGCTGACTCACGCGGAGCCAGCTCCACATCTGGCCTCCACATGGGGCTGGCACTCTACGGGGGGGGTCACATCTGGTGAGGGAAATCAGAGGATCCCCAGGGGGCCAGTGACCCCAGGGAAGGGTCAGCAAGCCTCTGAAACGCCATGCCACATGCTGCTGCTGGTCTGCGTCCCATTCTCTGGACCTGGGACACTGCTCAGGGGAGGTGGCCTCTCCCAGCTATCACATCAGCTGCCTTCCAGGCTCAGCTGGGACCCTGCCTTTGGGGGATAGCCCCCAAGGTGTGTCTCTAATATCTGTGCCCACACCCAAGCCCAAAGGTCACTCCTTACTACAAACACAGCAACCATCCCTGCAATGGGCTGATAACCCTCCCACTCTCCGCACTGGAAGGGACTGAGCCTGGTCAGGAACGGCTACTGACCCCAAGGTCTAGAAAAGGAAGTGGGGTGCTAACGACGGGGAGAAGCTGTCATTTGCTGAGAGGGTGCCTGTCCCAGGGCCAGCTGGAGACCGGAGTTGTGAGACCCTCCCCACCCCTCCGGCTCACCTGACTCCCAGGCTGAGCTTGGGACGAGAGCTGAGCCAGGACCGGCGCACGTGCCGTGCCCCCAGCGCCTCCCTGCTGCACCTGATCCACAGCAGCTCCACCTGAGCCGCCACTGTTGCCACCGTGGCCTCTCCTCCACGCCCACCTTCACTCCAGCTTGGTCTCCCCACCGGCCATGAGGGATCTTCCTGGAAACTTCCTCCACCACACGGCCACACCCACCACTGGACATCCTGCCACTGCGCCCAGCGCCTCTGCCCGGTCATCTCGGCCATCCCTAATGCCAAGGTGGCCTCCCCCGCTTCTCTGCACGTGAGGATGTCTTTGTGGCCTCTCCTCGGGGGCTTCTCAGGAGCTGAGAGTCAGGGTCCTGTTGGGGCCACCCGTTCTTAAGCTTTCTACGGGACTACTCCACGCTGCGAAAGCTTCACTCCCTGGCATGGAGAAGAAGGAAGCTCGCAGGCCATGGGGTACCTGATCCTGAGCACATTATCTTATCTTGCTAAGTCTCAGCTTGCATGACAGAAATCCCTCCTTCACCGGGTGTCTGTGAGGATTAAATAAGGATAAGAACGAAGGCTGTGACGTGCCCGGGGCAGGGTCTGGCACAGGGACAGAACAGTTGCTAGCTCAGCAGGCCCTCTCTCCTTGGGTTTCCGTCACCTCAGGAGGTCCCCGGGCACACGGGGGACACTAACCTGTGTCAGAATTCTGCTTAGGTCCCCAGACCCACCTACACCACAAGGCAAAGCACGCAAGCACACAGGCGTGCACACACGCAAAGCCTAACAGACCCTGCTTCTCCCCACAGATGCCAACAGAACTTCCCCCTTGAGTTGTATCCTCAGAAACAGTCCTTGTGGGACCTCAGGAAGAACACTTGAGACAAATCATCTTGTGAAAAGCATTTTGATTTTTCCATCTGGTGGTGCCAAAATGTCTTTCAACAAAAGGGGTGACTAACAAACATTTCTGGGAACGAATAATTTTCCAAGAACTGGCAAAAGCGAGATGATCTCACCTTTCAGAATATATGCTGTCTGTCTTCCCCACTTTCTGAAGCCCAGGGGGAAGGAAAAGGCAGGCAGTGACACGCAGGCCACGGGCAGGGCAGGGGCCCCGGTGTGTCCCCGGGAGCTGGAGTCGCTCTCGGTGAGGTCGGAGTGTTTCTGCTCGAGGATGTGGCAGGTGAGGCCGGCACCCATCAGCCTCTCTCCAGCTTCCCTGGGCTCCACCCTTGAACCCACCACCCCACTCTCAGTCCTCTCCGACTCCGCCAGCCTGTTTCTCCCTTGGCCTGGGATCCCTGCTCTGCCCAGTGACCACGGGCTACGCGGCTCCCCCCTCAGGAAGCCTCCCTCCCCGACCCCTCCAGAGGACGGGCCATGCCCTGTTGCACCCTGCGCTGTAACCCAGCCCTGCACCCACCTGCCAGAGCTCATCCATGTGCCCATCTCCCCTCCTAGGCTATATGCTCCCAGAGGGCGAAGGTCGTGCCTCTACCTATCTGTAAGCTCGCCACCCAGGGCAGGAGAGGGCACACAGCAGGCACTCAGTGAATGCGTGTGGAGGGAGTGGCTGGCAGGGACCAGGACTTCTAGGCATACGGCTTGTTGTGACGCGCACGCGTACAGCGGCTATGTGACGTGGGGCATGCTGTGCAAACACGAGGATGGGAGTGATTACCGGGCAGCAGAGCAGCGCAGGGGCACAGGAGAAGGAGGGGGCAGGGAGGCGGGAGGGAAGAGAAAGCAAGAGGCGGCCAGGCTGCAACTGGTGGAGGTTCCCGAGCCTGGGCCGCAGGTCGTGTGCCCAGCGCAGGAAACCCCAGCAGGGATGTGCCCTGCCGGGATCTGGGCCAGCCCAGCAGGACGCACACTTTGTGGTAGACACGCACATGAACACAAACGAGGCACACTTGCTCAGAGCACCAAAACGGGGAAGGGCCCCTCCAAGGGTGCACTGTCCTGAGAAGTTGGCAGGCATTGCCAATATGCCTGAAAATAATAAAACCTGTCTTCCGCGAACAACCTTCCCCACCTGGCCTTGTGGGCTCTTTCTTACGCATTTGCAAGAGGAGCTGGAGTCCCCTAGAGGGCATCAGAGGACTGAGGTGGCCCCAGGAGAGGTGGGCCAGGTGACGGATGACAACCTCACTGCTGGCCCCTGCCCTAGACATGGCGTTGGGCATGGTGGGGCCATGACCAGTGTCTCACTTAGAAGGACACTGTGTCCCCTGGATGACACCTGCATTAGACAGATGAGGAAACCATGGCGCAGGCTGTTGGAGATCCCTGGCCAAAGTCACAGCAAATTAGGAATCTGCGTCTCCAACGGGAATGGAACAGGCCACCCCTCTTGGTCACGGGGGCCTGCAGATGTGGGCAGCATGGCAGGGCCTTGGCACAGAGGCCCCCCCCCCCAGCTCTACCCAAGCTGGGCCCTCGTCAGGAAACACTGGGCAGGGCCGGTGCCCCCAAGCCAGCAGCCCCGGGTCACTTCCCACAGGGCCCCTCTTCCCAGCCTCGGTCCCGGCCACAGCCCCGGGGGCAGTGGAGCCCAGACCCAAGAGTCTCCAACAGCACCTCTCCAGGTCTCTCCCCAGCCTGCCGGAGGAGGATGGGTCTGGGGCTGCCGGCAGCAGGGCCTGCTCTTTGCCCAGCAGGGGCAGCAAACCTGAAGTTCTAATTAGCAGCTTCTGGAACATCCAAGTGCCCTGGATGAAGGAAATGTGTTTCCTAATTGGCCCCCTGCCGGGGTGTCAGTCAGAGACGGGGATTATGCAGCCTCACTGTGGAGCCCTTCCCAGCGGCCAGGCCTGGCCTCCCGCTCTCATCCCCAGGCCAGCTCCTCCTGTCCTCCTGCTGGTCACCTTCACCTGGGGCTGGCTGGGGTCTGCCCCGGGTGTGGGAAGGACATCCACCTCATCCCGGGGCCAGGGTCCCAACAAAGGACACCCAGAAGATTCTCCACAAGGCCCAGAGGAGCCCAACCCTGAGATCTCTCCCCCAGCCTCGGGGTGAGGCCTGTGCTGCTGCTGGGCTCCTTCCTGGCCCAGCCACACGCCCTGAGGCCCAGCCACACTCCTAGCCCCGGGGCTCTCTCGAACATTCCCAGAAGCCTGCCCGATACCTTTCCAGGCACTTTCCTTGTCCTGCCTCTTGCCTGGACACACAGGGCTGAGCTGGGCTGGAGATGACTCCCCGACATTTAAGTGACCCCAAGAGTACCAGGAGTCCTGGAATCAGAAACCCCATCCCCTCAGGTGTTGGGGAATAGGAGAGGACAGTGGCAGTCCTGGCAGTGAGGCCGCAGGCTGGGGGCATGTTATGACAACATGAGAGCTGGTGGCACCCAGCTCCAGCCCCATCAGCTCTCTGAGGGTCACCCCACACTTTGCCCCTGCGGTTCCTCAAGTTTTGCCCACGGCAGAAACGTGGACAGCGGGTGTCGTGCCTGGGCAGTGGATCTGGGGCAGGAGATGGGTAGCCACCATGAAGTCTGGAAGGGAGGCATGCCAGGCTGGGGCAGGATGGGGAACCTGCGGCCTTAAGGCCACATGTGGCCTTCTAGGTCCTTAAGTGCAGCCTTTTGACTGAATCCAATTTTTGCAGAACAAATCTTTTTATCAAAAGGGGCGCAGCATAGAAAGACAAAGTTTTCTTGCCTCCTTTGGTGCTTAAGAAAGAAGAATCTTGAAATCACAAGGCCACAGTGTCTCCACCCCTGGAAGGGTAAGAAAAAGCCCTGGGGAGGCCGCTGGGGAAGGAGCAGGAGGCTGAGGAAGGCATCTCACTTGGTGGGCCTGTGTCCCCATCTGTGACACAAGGGGAGGGACTGCAGCCCACAGTCCCTGACACCTGCTTCACCCTGATAACCCACGAGGATATCAGGTATGTAGCAAAGGGAAGGCCAAGGCAGGGACAGACGGCCAAATGGCACCCAGAGGCTGCGCCCCAGCCCCCTGCCCCAAGAGAGGGGCCCACAAAGGCGCAGGGATCAGGGGCTCCTCCGAGACTATAAAAGGAGGTGTCAGGTTGGGTAGGTGGGGGGGTCTGCCTGCTGTGGGTGATGGGCCAGGAGAGCTCAGAGGGGCCAAGGTGCCCCTGGAATACTAGGCAGGGGGCAAAAGTCACTGGAGGGAACAAAGTCAGAGGACAAAGCCCAACTGAGTCAAACAGAATCAGGGGGAACATGAGATGCGTGCTGGTAACTTCCAATTTTTCCTTTTTTCACTTGCAGAACAGAACCGAGGCTGCAGGTCGGCACTCTACAGCATCACTGCTCAGCCGTCAGCGGAGGCTGAGGGCAGCCTCCCAGGGCAGCCACGTAAACGGTCTAAAACCAAACAAGCAAACACAACCGTCCCTCCCCGAGCAGACCTACCTCTTCTTCTTCCCTCCTGCCTCCCTGTGGTGACCCATGGCCTTGTGCAGGGAAGGGGAGGGCGGAGGAGAGGCACAGGCCTTCCTTCTGTGACCTCGACTCCTCTGGGCCTGCTGCTTGGCTAGAAACATGGTGCTTGGGTCCCCAGATCCAAAGCCTGGAAAAGCTGCAAACTCCTGGGCCCTCAGGCCAAGTCCTCGTCCCCCAGGAGGGCCGGACAGGGGAGAGGTCCCTGCCTCGATGTCCCCAGTAGACACAGACGCTGAAGACCCAAGGCTGGGAGGATGCGGCCCCTGCAGCTGGGGTCCACATGAGCTTCTTTCAAACCAACCTGGGGCCCCTCCTTGCGGGTGTCACCCTGGCTTGGAGACGGCATTTCCTTTATCTTAAAGCAAACTCAAGTTTGTTTTCAAAATTCAGGTTTACGTTCCCATGGGAGTTCCTGCCATGCCTTGGGATGTGCATGCTTTAAAGGGGCTTTCAGGAATTTCCTGTGGACGCCAGAGGGGCTTTGAATGCTGATGCCACAGCCTGGCAACTTCTGAACTGACACGTGAAACCTGCCAGTCGAGTCGCTCCTGCTTCACCCTGCGGGAGGCCAAACAGCCTGTGGATGGTGGGATCGCTGGGGTCCTGCTCTGGCTTCAGTGGGGCGTAGGTGCATGAATACTCATGCATGCGCACACGTGATAAAACAAGAATGTTTGAAAAGTTCTCAACATTCCTTTGAGTTCCTTTGGGCCTCATCATTCACTGCATTATGCTAAAAGGTCCTGACCATTGTCCTTATTAAAGAAAAAACCTCAAGTCTGGTTCAAGCAGCTGGCCCAGCTTGGACCCCCATGAGCCTGCCGGACACCCTCGCGGCCAGAGAAGGGAGGGCGTGCGGACTCTGGACAACGAGGCCTCCTCCACAGGGGCCGCCTTCTCTCCCCACTCTTCCCTTTTCCCCTGCCAGGTGGCGCTTTCCCAGGAGCCTGTGGGGCATCTGGCACTGTGCTGGGTGCTTCCGACACACACTCAGTAGGTGGCATCATCTCCATCTTCCAGACAAGGAAACTGAGGCTCAAATAAGCAAGGGAACTCACCCCTAGGTCTCCCCGAGAGGACTGTGGTCAGGACAGCCTTGGGAAGCCAGGCAGGAGAGAGAGGCCTTGCCAGGGCGGCCAGGTGCTGGGGCCAGCAGGGCTGCTGAGGCCTAGGACAGGGAAGCACCTCCCGGGGCCAGTGGGAGAGGGGATGGACAAGACAGGGCCACATGCAGCCGGAGTGGGGAGGAGGGTGAAGGCAGGGGGAAGATGGGCAGATGTGGACTATAGGAGGGTGGGGAGAGGAGGCCCAGCCCCAGGCTCAAATAGCCTGGCTGGCCAGCTCGGGAAGAGGCCTGGGATAGAAGGCACCAGGCCTGCATTCAGGGGCCCGGGGCTCCTTCCTGGCCTACAGTGGGGGCCTCGGTCACCCATATGGACACCCTGGTCTGTACTCAGGGGCCTTCCCTGCTCTGCCAGTGGGTGGCTGGACGATCCTCTGGGGACTTCTGTTTGTATCTCCAGTTCTGAAGCCGCCCCCCCAGCTCTCTGCACACACCGCCCGCTGGCCGCCCGAGGCCCCCTCCTGGGCAGGCTCCCTGATCCCACCCACAGCAACCACGGCCAGGCCTTGACTCTGCGTCAGGTGGTGTCTGGCCAGTCCAAGCCTCCGACCAGCACAGACGCTCTCAGGGACCAGAAACCACACAGCTGGCTCCTTACCCGCCACGGGGCGGGTGGCCCATGGAGAATCCCAGCGAGGCAGGAAAGAGAGCCGGACAGGAGCCTGCTGTCTCCAGGTCACAGTGAGAATGGGGGGACAGGACACACCCTATCCTGGGAAGGGGTCCCTCTGAGGACACAGGTAACAGGCAGTCTCTGCGGTGGCTCCCAGGCCTCTCTGTCCCACAGGTCCCAGCTGGAGAACCCCCTTTCTCTGCATTTGAACTTCAGATGCGTCGGAATTACCAGTGAGCCCTTTAAAATGCAGGTCCCCCAGCCCCACCACAGCCTGCTGGGACATTTGAAACTCGCCAGGGAGCTCCTATCCCTTTCCGATGCCCGAAGGGCTTCACATCGAGCAGCACACTCAGGCTGAAGGCCCATGGCACGCATGCGGACACGGAAGCCCAGAGATGTAAAGTGACTCAGATTGAAGGCAGAGGCCAGCCTGGGCATCCCAGCCTCTGGTGGGCCCCCGGCCTGGGTGCCCGTCTGCAGGACAGGGGGAGAACACAGGCCACTGGGGCTCCTCACGCCCTCTCTGAGGGCCGAAGTGGAAGACACGAGAAATTCCTGGGTGTGGGATCTGTCCAGCTGGGTTCCCATCAGTCAGGTCACAGGGACTCCATGACCAACACTCTCCCAGGGCCACCTGTGCCCCAACCCCAGCCCTTCACTGGTCACATGGCTCCTTCCCTCCCCCCCACACAAGAGGACCCTCACTCACCATAGTCCTTCTTGCAGTACTTTTTCATGTTAATCTTCAGCTTCCCTTTGGAGGCCTTGCAGTAGGAATCGCAGTCTGCAGGGGGTGGGGGAAGCACAGACAAAAACTAATTAGGCTGGCCGTGAATAGCGCGGGCAGAGTGGGAGGCCGCCTCCCTCAACACCCAGTGGCCTGTGATCCCATGGGCCAGGCTGGGCAGGCAGGTGGCCGTCCAGGGCAGGCCCGGCCTTCTAAAGAGGCCCCAGGACAAAGGGCCCCTGCCTGACCCACCTCCATCCCCTCCCGGCCTGACGAATCCTTTAGCCGCTGCCTGCAGCCGCGCTGGCCTCTGTGAGAGACTCGGGGGGCTCCCATACTGTGCCACCCAAGGCTTCTGAGCACCACACAGATTCTCCCTGTTCTTAAGACACAACTGGAGCCTGATTAAAGCCGATAGAGGCCTCATTGTCACCCCGCGCCCCGGGTCTGTGTCAGGCGCTGGCTTTCATGGCGCGGAGCCGCTGGCTGGGGTCAGGGCCCAACAAAAGAGGTCACAGAGGAAATTAGCAGCCCATGAAGCATTAGAAAACCCCTTTGGTGTCCACTCTACTGGAGTGTGCAAATAAAATGCCCCATGAAGAAGAGTTCAGTTCTAATGGGCCCTACTGCTGAGAGGCAAGGCTGCCGGGCCTGCGTCCACCGGGTAGCACTTTGAGGGTGTCCAGGGCCTAAGAATAGCCAGGCAGGATGTATGGGGCACCAGGGCCTGCCAGCCACCGGGCCTGTTCTCCTGGGGGTAGCCTGTGTCAACCTCCTAAATGCAAAACCTCCCACCTCAGTCCAACCATGGTCTCTCCCTGCTGGTGAGTTCTGTTCTCTGGATGAGTGATGCAATTCTCTCACTAGGTCTGTGTGTGATGCCTTGGTGTGCGGGCCCAGCTCATCACAGAGGCCCAGCAAACGCAAGTATGCCACTTGCATTTGCCCTGCCCCCACTACTCAACAGGCTGGAGCTCATTGAACTCTCACAACCATTCTTTATTGTGTGGGTGTTATTCCCATTCTGCAGACAAGAAAACTGAGGCCCAAGGAAGATAAGCTGCTTGCCTGATGCATCACAGGTAGCTATTGCTGCGGCTTGGCCTTGAACTTGGGTCTGAGATGCCAAGATCCCTGAACCTTGGTTAGGCCATGCTCTGTCTCTGTGAACACTGACAGAGTCCTCCTCAGTGTGAGCAAGGTGATGAGCTCAGAACCCAGGGTGAGAGATGCCCAGTATTCTAGCAAGTCTCAGAATGCTCGGGGGGAAGACCAGCCAGGCCAGCCTGGGGGTTGCAGGGGGCCCAGCCTGCTCTGGGAGCAATAGCGGAATGCGCTGGTCAAAATGGGCTGGGTGTGCGTCCCAGTGAGGAGTGGGCAGAGGGGGACTAGAAAGGTGAAGTTCAACACACATGTGCGCGCACACACACAGGTGACTGCCCCAGGAGCATGTGACAGCCGCCCTCCCACCCTGCAGAGAAGAAAACCAAGGCCAAGGTGGGGCAAGGAGTGATTTGTGTGGGAGCACAGGGCAAAGCCCAGGTAGGAGGGCAGGCCTCTCAGTGCCACCTGCACCCCAGCCGTGCACCCCAGCCCGGGGCTTAAATCTGCAGGAAATATTCAGAGGAGACCTCTGTACAGCCAGCCTCTGGCCCTATGGAGGTGGCTGCCTCCTCCGAGGTCCTGGGATGCACTGATGGATGCCTCAGTCAAAGTCGACACAGCTCCATCACATTCCCTGGGAACCCGGGCCTAGCAGCCCCCTGCTGCCTGCCCCCTGTGCCAGCCTCTTAGGGTCCCCAGTTAGGGGCTAATATCAAGACATGGGAGAAAAACAGCCCCGTCCTGCTCCCCTGTGATCTGAGCCCTGGGAACCCTCAGGATGCCCCTGCTCTGTGGCACTGAAGGCCACAGTGCTGGTCTCTCCTGCCGGCTGGACAGCTGGTTATTGGAGTAGCGACCTCTTGAGGTGTAGAGACTGGGGTTGTCAGAGAAAGTGGCCCTCACTCTACTGTGGCCAAGCTCGAGAGGTTGAAATGAGAGGTGACAGCAGCACAAACACACAAGTGATGACACCATCGTCACCACCGCCACATTTCCCCGCTGAGAACACCGGCTCTGGGCCATGTCTCTGCCAGCTCAGACCCAGATGACGCTCACAGTAAAGCCACTGCTATGGCTGAACCCAGGCTGTGCGTAAGTCCTGGCGGTCCCGGGCAAGCTGGCTGGAATCCCGCCCCCGCCGCCCTGCGCTTAGGGAAGCAAATTGGAACGCAAGCGGTGCTGAGTGACGTTATTGCCAGGACAGCCTCAAATCCACTCTCATTGACTTCTTGTTTTTCTACGAAAGCCGCTGGCCCACATCAGAGCTTCCATTTCCGATCAGGAGGAAATCACTTTCAGCCTGCCCCGCTCCATGGGCTGAGATGTGCCCCTCCATCTCAGCCCGAAGTAGAGAGCCTGGGGTCAGCGGAGAGGGTGCCTTTGAGGGCATCAGCTCTTTTGAGCCTCACGGGAGGCTTTGGGGGCGGACGGCAGGGATTGCTGTGCCCAGCTTAAAAATGAGAGCCCAAAATGTTCCAGAGTGGCCCGGAGGAGCAGAAGAGTCCCAGAATAACTGGCCCTGTACCTTTCGCATCACTGTCCCAGCCTAGTAACCTCTGCAGCTCTTCCATCTGGAGCCACGTAGCTGCCTGGGACAGAAATCACCCTAGAATGTGCGGCATCCATCCCCGCCTAACCAGAAGGCACTCCCAGACCCTGCTTGACCAATCAGTCGTCACCACGAATACGAAGTCTGCACCTTGGTAATGGTGGCTACTCCCTCGGTACTAACGAGTGCCTGGCACTGTTCCAGTGGCTTTTGAGCTCCATTTTACAGATGAGAATGTGAGTGAGAGGCACTGCTGCCTCGGCTGCCCACGGTCTTATGCCTAATGAGGCAGTGGCTGCAGGACCCCTGCTCCTAGCCCTTGTGTTCCCAACCCCGACTATACAGTAGAATCACCTGGAAATTTTAAAACACACGGATGCCTGGGCCCCGGCCCCAGGAGCCTCTGATTTCCTTAGTTGAGGGGTGGCCTGGATTGTTAACGCTCCCCGGGTGATTCTAACGTGCCCTGGTCAAGGGCAGAGCCACTGTCTGAACCAGCTGGGAGATGGGGACGATCTCTGTACCCACAACTTGCCCAGAGCACCCAGCTTGGCAGAGGAAAGGCCTGGAGAGGTGGCTGTTGACTCAAACTGGAGAGCGCTCACACTGAGAACCTCAAGGGGCACCTGTCCTTACAGAAGATGATGACAGCCTCTGACCAACTGCAGCAGTTGTGTGCGCGTGCGTGTGTTTGAGTGCGTGTGTGCGCGCACTACGTTCTGTGACTTTCCTTTCTGTCTGCCGGAATTCTTGTCAGGTCACTGTGCTTGTTGCACAATGTCCCTGGGTCCCTTCAGATTTGCTGATTCTAATTTAGCTGTGAGCTAGGAAAACAGAAAGACCAAGCTTGTTAGCACTGTACGTAAAATACAGGTTCATAGGCTTGGAAGGAGAGGCTGAAATGTTCTCCTTTGGGTACAGTGAATAAGCTTCAGACCACAGACACTGTGACAGCTATTTGGCTGCTTACGGACTCTTTGTTTAGGTTGTATTCCAGATAGCTGAGGTCACTGGACAAGTGGCCCTTGGAAAAGGAAAATGTTCCTGTATGTTCTTACTTTATCAAATACACACACAGCTACAGAGACTGCTTCAAGACGGACAAACCATGCTTTGAAATGCGGCTTTGACACCTTCTTCAAAATGGCATCTACTTGGCAGCCACTCATGTAGCCTCTCCTTGTTTTGTTCCCAAATAGCTACGAAGACAATGAGAAACTGAAAATTCACACTCATGCCAAAAACAAAACTCATGATGACCCAATGCTGGGATCTGGGAGCAATCTCTATTAATTAAAGGCAGATGGTGGTGGAAGCAGCAAAACCTGTTCAGGTTTTACCTCAGGACACAGCTCTTTTTCTGATGAACAGAAAGATCTGGAAAAAAAGGAGGATGACAGAGAGACAAGGACCATGAAACAAATGGGTGGGAAGTGGGCAGGCACTGGGATGACCCCTCCCTCCAGGAAGGGGAAGTTTAAGGAAGGGTAGAGACTGGAAGGAATTTGTATTTTAATCTAAATCATGGATGTACAGAATCAGAAAATCAGGCAGTGGCGATAAGAGAAAGGTGCCACCTGCCCGGGGCAGAAGGAATCCCAGTAACGGCTGGTGGAAACCAGGAACAGGAGACAAGCTGTGTGCATTTCCCTCCCACTCTCCTTAAATCTGAGTGAGAATCCAACCATCATGCTAGTTCAGGGATCTGCAAATGTTTTTCTGCAAAGAGCCAAACAGTCAACATTTTAGGCTTTGAGGGCCACATGATCTCAGTCACAACTATTCCACTCTGTTGCTTTTGGTTTTGTAGCTCAAAAACAGCCATAGACAATATGTGACCAGATGGGCGTGGTAGACTAAAATAACTCTAAAACAACACAGCCTCTGTGAGATAGAAGACAGACATCAGGGGAGACAAAGCTGAGCTGAAAAAGCCGTACGATGACACAAGAAGAGAGGAGTTGGAAAAACAAAACTAAAACAAAAATCTAAAAACCCAACAGTGCAATTAAAATCTACTTTGGAAGCAG
This sequence comes from Lepilemur ruficaudatus, assembly GCA_963574885.1. Taxonomy (NCBI): domain Eukaryota; kingdom Metazoa; phylum Chordata; class Mammalia; order Primates; family Lepilemuridae; genus Lepilemur; species Lepilemur ruficaudatus. The sequence goes on along the minus strand of CAUYRT010059500.1, from coordinate 30,341 downwards.
CAAAGAGAAAGGATACTATACGAAACTGATTCAGAAACAGAGAAAATTAGAGGACATGGATAAAGACATGGAAAATATGAAAAAGAAAAGATAAGGATATAAGATGAAAGTGGGGAGGTAACATGATCAGGGGAGAACTACAGCAATAGCCAAATGGAATAGAAACAAGAATCAAAAATAGGATCCCTGAGCTTAAGACAGACCTACATATGCAGAAGGAAAAGACTCACTGAAGTTTTTCAAAAATCAAAGAAAAGAAACCAACACCCAGTCACATCTTTGCAAAACATGAAATACCAGGATAAACAAAAAATATATACAGATTAAACAACAACCACCTGATCAGATGACCATGGAGCAATGTCTATAAGGTTTTAAGGGGAAAATGTATGACACAAGAATTTTATACCTAGCTAGACTGTCTCCTACGCATGTAGGCCACAATAAACAGAAGACATTCTCAAATGTGAAAGGGCTCAGAAAATATTCAAATCATGTATCCTTTTTGAAATAAATACTTTACTTGAGAATGTTTTCCAGTCAACTATGAAATGAATCAAAAATAAGAGTTTAAGAGGGGAAAGTCATGGTATAAACACACTGGTGATGAGCACTGAAACCAGTAAACATAGAGATTTCAAATTTTGTTCTAAAACAGAATGCAGATATCAAAATAATTTTAAAATGTTTGAAAGGGAACATTAGTCTTTATCTCTTGCTCTATATATACATATATAATATTTAAATTTAGTTTGAAACTTTAGATCATATGAAAAAAAACTAAGAAGTAAAATGAGGTGAGGAATAAAACTTAGTCTTTGAGAGAATATAAAAGATGCTATTTCATGCTCAACTCTGACAAACAAGAGCTGTTAGACCAAATAATGCTTATGAAAAACCCAAAGATAACCACAAAACTCTGGGAAAGATAGGAAATAAATTATAGTTAAAATGCCAAAAGATAAAACAGAAAAAATGGAAAATATAAGATGCAATTATGATAAATTAAGATTACAGAAGAGCAGCTATCTAAAGAAAAAACAATGAAGGTAATGGATCTAACTCCTCTATTGAAAAAATTGATTTAAAAATATTAAATTACTGTTTAAGAGGGACATAACCAAATAAAATGATTTTAAAAGTCTTATAGCTTCGGCAGGCAGTGGTAAATATGTATCAGCGAATGAAAACAAAAAATGAACCAAGACGTAGAAATGCTAATATCAGGAAAAGAAGAATTCAAGGCAACCATGTTTACAATGGACAAAGAAGATCACCTAGTAATTTAAAAAATGTATTTTTTTGGTATGGAATAACATCTAATTGAAATATATTAAGCAAAAACTGACAGAAATGTAAAAAGAAATAGACAGAAGTGAAAGAATGCTAAATTAATTCCAAGAAGCTGAAATTGTACAGGCCACATTTCCTGACCACAATGTAATAGATATTGTTATTAAAAAATACAGAATGAAAATAAATTAAGAGCATTCTCCTTTCGAAGTCAGAAAATGAGTAAAGCAAAACCCAAAGAAAGCAGGAGGAAAGAATTAATAATAACAGAAGGAGAAATTAATAAAGTAGAATACAAAAAAACTTAAAAATTATAAATACATCCAAAAACTGACTCTCTGAAAAGCCCAAATACAAACAAACTAAGAAACAGGGCCGGGCGCAATGGCTCATGCCTGTAATCCCAGCCCTCTGGGAGGCCTAGGCAGGAGGATCACTTGAGCTCAGGAATTCAGGAGTTTGAGACCAGCCTGAGCAGGAGTGAGACTCCATCTCTACAAAAAAATAGAAAAATTAACCAGGTGTGGCAGCCAGCGTCTGTAGTCCCAGCTACTCAGGAGGCTGAGATAGGAGGATGTCCGGAGCCTTGACCGGAGTTTAAGGCTGCAGTGAGCTGTGATGATGCCACCGCACTCTAGCCCCAGGAACAGAGAGAGACGCTTGTCTCAAAAAAAAAAAAAAAAAAGACAACACACTGTCATGTCTAGTTACGAACAAAAGAGAGAAAACAGAACACTAGGTAGTAATGAGAAAAGGGTATCACCACGATCTAAAGAACATTTTATAAATTATAAGGCTATTATATACAACTTCGAGCTAAAATCTTGGAAATCTGAATGAAATGCATTGTTTTTAAGAAAATCTGACCAAGTTCAACTGAAGAAAGGATATGGAAACTGAATAGATTAATAGTTTTAAGAAATGTCTGGCTGGAGATGGATTCAGAGGCAGGGCCAAGTAAACATTTAAAGGACACATTAATTTCATGCTATTTGATCTGTCCAGAAAAAGAAAGATGAAAAGCTATTAAGAACCACATGAAAGTGCTGAAAATTGACCACTTTGCGACTTAAAAAGGGAGTTTCATATGGTTCAACCTTAACATAAAGGCCAGCCATGTACACACACAGACCCTATGGACCAAGTGATCGGCCTCATTTACCAAGTGACCCAACCTTTCAGGCCCTGCAGGTTCCCATCCTACCTCTACCCAGGCCAGGGCGAGCTTACTCCATGCAGGAGTAACAAGTACGGAGCGGGCAGGATGCCTTGCTGCCCTGCTCGCAGGGGACCCTTCAGGGCTCAGATTGAGGGTACAGGTATATACTGGCAGATCTGCAGGGGGGACCCGGCACCAGAGTTTCCTTTCTCTCCCACCCTCCTCCCCAACAAGAGACAGGAGCTGCCAGGGCTGGACACAGCCCTGCCTGGCTTCCCACTCGGACGTGCTCTGTCCCAGGGAGAGCCGCTGAGACCCGGAGGCCGCCATCTGCCCAGCTCACAGCAGGCCCATCCTGGCTGGCTGGCATCCTGGCTCCTCCTGGGAGCGGCCTCCCCTCCCCTTTATTCCTCCCACCTGCTCCCCTGACCGACCCACGGCCAAGAGCCAAGAGGTGGCTCTGGAGGCCCAATCCCAGCGGTCGAGCCCCTCCCACCTCTTCCTCCACCTTGGGTAGCCGGCCCCTCTGGTCTGCCTCGTGTGCCCCAGGTGCCAAAACCCTGCTGGGCAGGCCTGCTCGCCAGCGCAAGGCTCATCTATGAGCATATGGCAGGCAGAGCCCGGCGGCCACGGTTGGAGCCAGGGGCACCGCAGCTGGCACCTCCCCTTGGAGCAGGGCGGGGAGCTGGCAGAGGTCTCACTCTCCGCAGCCCTGGCCTGCGAGCTCCACACCTCTGCCTCGCTTTTTTTGGGCTATCAGGCTCAGGAAAGTGGGGCGGTGGGTGTAATGAGCAATGTGGTCTGTCCTCCCAGAGCAGAGAAACCTGGAGGGCTGGGTGAGTTTCAGACTCCAGTGGCCTGGTATAGGGGAGGGGCTCCTGGTTCCCCCTGGCCTGGGGTGAAAGGGCTCAGAGAGAGAGGGGCTGGGGCTAGGAGAGCACCCAGCTGGCTCTGTCCATTTTGGCTGGGCCCTTCTGCCCACCAGCAGGGGACAAAAGGCAAGTGAGGCCCGTCTGCCCAGAAAGTGTGTTTGGCTCTGCCTGACCTGGAGCTGCAAAGATGCATGGAACCTCCCTCCCGACTCCAGAGAGTCCAATTACGACGTGTTCAGTTTCCAAGGTGCTGCGGGTGTCTGCCATGGTCTCACACTGGCCATCACAGGGGAGGCATGGAGAGGACGGGGGAGGCACTCCCCATGCAGCTTAACTAACTCTCACCTCTTGGTCCTGGGCTGCAGGTGACTTGATGTCTCCCCCACCCCCTTCTTACCACCCTCACCAACAAGCACGTTGTCCAGGGGGATAGCCACCTGTCTGGGAGAGCGGGGGCCCACAGGCAGATCTTTAGCCCCTACATGTCTCCGTAAGTTCGTGCTAGTCCCACCTACCCAACTCATCACCCCCAAGCCCTGCCTGCCTCAACAGCAAAATGCCCATTGAACTTGGGCTCTGGGGCAGAAAGGCCAAGCACTCCCGAAATGAGGCAGCCTCTGGCAACGGACTGGCAGAGAAGCTTGGCAACCTATGGGAGCAAGTGACTAGAAGAAAGCCCCAGATATCTGCAACATACATAGCAAAGGACTAGTGTCTTAATGTGTGAAGAACTCTACTGAATCAATAAGAAAAAGACAAGCAACCTGACATGCAAAGGAAAGGAACAGGCAATTCACAAAAGAGGAAATAAAAAGGGGATAAGGAGATGTACACACATTCAACTTCAAATTATCTAAGAAACAGAACGTAAACCAACAGGAATATAGCACTTCCGCCTCGCAAACTGGCAAAGGCAAACATAGCACACTCACTCAACGTGGTGGGGATAGAAATTAACACACGAGCTTTCCTGAGAGCAGCTAGCACTGAACAGCCGAGCCCTGAGCACACACACCCTCCGATGCAGCAACCCCACTTCTGTGAATTCATCACCATTCGTTCACTCCAAGTTTTCCTAAGCACCTCCCACGCGGACGGCTCTGGGAGGCGCTGGGTGTACCCTGAGGCTAACGGAGCAGTCAAATGGCACCACAGCAGGCCGGAACAGGCCAATAACGCGTGTAGTCACACCCACGAAAGGGTGACACTCAGAAAATGAAGACAACAAGCAGGACACACAGGTAGAGAATGCAGGGGACAGGTGGAGACCCACTTAGATCTGAAGCCCAGTCTGAGGAGGTGACATTTAGGATGACAAGGAGCCAGCCCTGTACAGTGCTGGGAAGAGCATCCCAGCCCCCAGGTACAAGGGCGCTGGAGCAGGACAGTGACAGGCAGTCTCGAGGAACCAAAAGGAGGTGAGATTAGAGCGGGAGGGGAGGTACCCAGCCAGAGATGAGGTTGTGCGGCTCGCAGGGGGTCCCTGCAGGTTGTCCACCTCGGCAGGAGTTCGGATTTTATTCTAGAATATAACGTGCACCAAAATGTTGGGTGGCGGCCTATGGCTGGGTCCTATACCCTTGCTGGGCACCTTATCTAACTTTTACTACAACGAGGATAAAATTCTTGTGTTAAAGAGAACACTAAAAATTGTCTGAGGTGAGTCTCTTCTCAGTGAGGATGGGGACCATTTACTAATGCGAGGTGGGAATCCTATGACGAGATGACATCTGTATTCAACAAGGTGACATCTGTATTCCTGATGCAGGGGCTTCTGCCTTAAGGAAGTGCTACATCCTAAGAGATGGCAGAGGTGTGGTGTGTGTGTGTGTGAGAGAGAGAGAAGTTTCATCCTTTCCCAGTGCCACCAATGTTAACACCAAGGGACAAAGGAAAAGTGGGTCGTCAGCCAAGATATATTCTAAATGCTAACCGTGTGCACGGCAACATGGTTGGGAGTGAGGACACTGCTCTGGCAGGGGTGGGGGGATAGCTCCCTGAGGAGGACCCATGGGTGAGACCTAAACCATGTGAAGGAGGCAGGTGCAAGAAGATCTGAGGGGAGAGGGTTCCAAGCAGGAAAAACAGTCTGTGCAAAGGCCCTGAGGCAGGACTGAGCCTGGCATAGTCCCGGGACTGAATGAAAGCTGGGGTGCCTTGCACGGGATGAATAAGGGGAGCACAGAGGTGAGTCACAAAGCCTGAGGGGCCACATGGGGCTGGAAAAGGTTTGGCTTCCATTTTAAATGTAAGGCAAAGCCACCAGAGGGGTCTAGCCTGCTGCCTCCCTCAGGGCCGCGAGGTGCTAGGTCTTTTAGTTGGCATGAGGCCAAGGCTGGCTTCCACTTTCTCCCTCTCAGGGATGGGTCCCCTGGGCTGCCCAGGCCCTGCCTCACACCTGAGGTTACCAGAATGTGATCTTCACTCTGTACTGTAGTTACAAATGGACTGCAAATAGATATTCTGGTGAAACAGTATGGATATGAGGTTTTTTTGGGGGTTTTTTTGAGACAGGGTCTCACTCTGTCACCCAGGCTGGAGTGCAATGGCATCATCACAGCTCACTGCAACCTCAAACTCCTGAGCTCAAGTAGTCCTCCTGCCTCAGCCTCCCGAGTAGCTGGGACTACAGGTGCAAGCCACCACACATGGCTAATTTTTCTGTTTTTAGTAGAGATGGGGTCTCGCTCTTGCTCAGGCTTGTGTTGAACTCCTGAGTTCAAATGATCCTCCCGCCACAGCTTCCAAGAGTGCTAGGATTAAAGGCGGGAGCCACCACGCCCGGCCTGGATATGAGCTCTTTACACGAGTGAACTCAAGCGCCAGGTCCTCTTCCTGCATCAAGCTGGGTCCGGGGGCTCAGCTGGTTAGAGCTGGGCCTGGTGCTCCCACTCTCACTGAGTGCTCCACAGGGAAGGCCTGCCCTTCTTTTCTGCCCGTTCCCTAGCTGTGGCCACCTTTCCAGAAGCTTCCGTCTGCTGCACCAACAGGGGCAGAGGCAGGATCCTGGAGGACACACACAGCTGCGCCAGGCACGGGGCCAGGGCCCTCCTTCTCCAACCTCTCCCTAGAGAGCCCCCTGCTGTGACAGCCTACAGCATCGTCAGGCCTGTGTCTGACAGATCTGCTAGGGCTTCCCCAGTATCTCTTCTCCTGTCTTCCTAAGAACAGAACTTTTGTCTGAGGAATGCAAGTCCTTTTAATTATTAAGCCCAGAGAGACATTAAAATGAGACAGCAATCACGCCCTCCTCCCCACTTTGAGCTGTGTATTCGTCTTTTGAAACTGCTTGCTATTGCCACACGTAGCCATAAACTAGCCTGACAATGCCACCTTGGACGCTATAACCCACAGCCTATAGCTTAACAATGTGTGGCCGCTCACTGACCAACGTCACTTCTGTAAGCCAACAACAATTCCTGAACAAACAGCTTTGTGTCGGCTCACTCCCTGTCCCCCTTTTTGCCTTTAAAAACCCACTAGGAACTGCTGCTAACTGGAGTGTACGCTCAGGGCAAGCTGAATCCACGCTCCTCAGTTGCAGTCCTCAAGCTTGGCCCAGATAAACTCTCTACGTCCATTCATTTTGCCTCTGCCTCTTCCTTTTAGGTTGCCACGCCTAAATGGCAAACCCCAGTGTTTCCAATTTAGAACACTCTTCCTCAAAGACTCCCCTGCAGCTCACCCTGGCCATGGACCTGCTTCTGGCCCTGAGAATGTCAGTGGAAATCTACTGAGACAGCTCCAGGGAAAGGATCACATCAGCCAACCTATGACCTGGGGTCCTTACCCTTAACCATCCCAAGCCTTAGTTTCCCCATCAGTAAAATGGGGTAGTAGTGATGATGGTAATAACTGTGCTACCCGTTCATGGGAATTTAGGAGGACAGGACTATGGGGCAATGAGAGAGGTAAGGGGACGTCAGAGACAGTCATAGCTGCATCCTGAGGATGAGGTGCTGCCAACTGGGTGTGATAGGCTCGGGGTGGCCCTCAGAGACCGCCAGCTGAGAGTGGAGGGTGAGTGACGGTGGGGCCAGCGGGAAAGGTGGGGCCACATGGGCTGGGCGAGGCCTCATGAGGCACAGTGGGGAGCTCAGACGTGAGATGCAGTGCTCAGGTCCTCATAGCCACAGCAAAACGAGTTGGTGCCCTGGGTCTGGGCCATGCCGCCCTGTCTCCCAACAGGAGCCAGGTCCCGTTCTAGGCTGTGCCATAGGCCAGAGCCCGGCAGGGCTGGGGACGAAGACTACATCAGGCTGGCTAGGACCTTGTCTTTGCCGGAGGCCCACAGTCGTGGGGCATCTCCTCCTCCATTGAAGGGCATGTGGTTGAATCCACTTATCTGCCAGATATCTGGGAAAAATAGGATCTGAGTCTTTGGGTTTTGGGAGAGACCAAACAATGGGCCATTCACAGGTTTAGCCACCACACTAAGGCCTCTGATGCCTTTCCCCTTGGCACACTTGCTTGGAATCCATCCCTGTGCTACTTCCCTGTGCAGACCTCATCTCAGCCCCAAGCACAGCTGGGTACCCTGTGTTCTTAGCACTCATTTCCTAGTCTGGAATTTTCTATCTGCCTCCTCCCCTAGAGAATCAGACCTTAGTGTCCCAGTACCTAGCTCAGTGTGGGTCACCACTGACTGCTCGATGAACCCACAAACACATACACTCTGGGTATCCCCGGGTGACCATGAACATGGCAGTGTGCTCTAAGCCCACTGCAGTCCCACCCGTGAGATAGCAAGGCTGCCCGGACAAACACACAGGCTCCCCAAACAAAAGACATTAGCCAGTAAGTCTGCAGGGATTCTGGTGATATCGTGAGAAAGCCTGGGCATCTTTCCAACCTGCTCAGCTCTTAGACAACAAAGAAGGCACGAATTGGGCTGGAGAGGGCTTGAGTGGCCCCAGAAACCAAGAGACCACGACACCTTGGTCAGGACGCACAGCTAATACCTAAAGAACAGCACCCTCCACCTCCGTATCTGAAGGCTTTTCCACAGGTCTCAGCCTGTTGTCTTTGGGGCGTGGAGTTAGTTGGACAGATCACGTCTCCCTGGACCCCGGGCCGCTGCACCAGTGGGAATGGTGTAACTCAGAACAGAACGTCAGGGCTGCAGGACACTGGCGTGCAGGAAGGATCCAGCAGGACAGGGGGTGGCGGGTTGGCAACCAAGAACTCAGAATGCTGGCTCTTTGACTTACAAAGCTGTGTGTCCTTGGGCATGTTGCTGCACTTCTCTGAACCTCAGGTTCCTCCTTTATTAAACAGGAGCCAGAGTCTGTAATCTTTTAAAGTTCTAGCGAGATGAAGCCCGGCACATGATGAGCACTAAAAATGTCAGCTGTCATTATTTTTACTCTAATTTAGGAGCCACAAGAGAAAACCAATTTCACTGTCTTACTGGCATATCCAATTTTTTTTAGCTCGAAGATACTCCTCACTCAAGTGTGTCCTTGATTCACCGAATGATGACTGACCTCTGGCTGTTCCGAAAAGCCAGTCTATCTTTAGAGGATGTGGTTCCTTCAGGGCACTTGTCACGCTTTGCAGTTGCACATTTTTCAGTTGGGTTTGTTTATTGTCCCTCTTCCTCCCTGAAGTGAAGGACTTCTCTGCTCTATCCCTGGGGCCCAGGACACATAAAATAACCAGCCCTCAGTAAACATTTGTTGAATGAGCCGAATCAAAGCGGCCACCACTGTGTGGCGGGCAAAGTGACCCTCAGCCCCAGCAATTCCTCTCCCCTAGTCCGAGGGTGGACGTCCCCAGGCCTGTGAAGGCACCGCACAACGGGGTGAGTCTGTGTCAACAGCAGAAAAGGAAAAGCTCCAAGCAGGATTCTGAAGGGCGGAAAAAGGCAATTTTGGAAAATGCCGTGAAACACAAAAAGCAAAGCTTGGAAAGCGCAGCTCCTTGCCTGGGGAGGACAGCAGGAGCCGATAAATCTTCCCTCTCCAGGGAGGTTTGAAGGGCTCTGGTGTTTTGTTTGGACTTTAATAACACAGATCCTAAATCCACTGCCTTATTATAAAAATATATTTGCAGATTGAAACATACAGGGCCTCAGATTCCGAGGGCAGCTCTCGCCGGAGGAGCCAGGAAAGTTCCGAGCTGGATAACCCTGGAGGGTAAGCATCCCCCGCCCAGGCTGCCCAGACTGGAAGCCCGTCCTGTGCCAGTCCTGCCTAGTACGCAGGGACCCCTGAAGGAAAAGGTGAAGGGAGGCGCCGGGCTTGGCTTCCGGGAGGGGCACAAGTACAACAGGCGTCTCCCCCTGAGCGGATGAAAGCAGCTGAGCTGTCCCGGCCCCTCCTGCAGGGCAGGGCAGTCTGCAGCCTGGCTCGGGGTGGGGTGGCCGGGCTGGGAGAGGTCGGGGGCTGCACTGACCACATGAGGGGGGCACGGCCCCTCTTCTCCACTTGGAACAAGAGGGTGCAAATGAGTCCGCAGCAGGCTCTTTCTTCTTGCTGAACAAGATGGATTGGAAAACAAATTGGCTCAAATAAAGCATGTAATTAGATTAAAGCTTCTTGCCCAGAGCCTTAGGGACTGCAAAAAGCCCTCCTCACTGGAGGCAGGAGACCTCAGCTATGGAACCAGCTCCTGAATTTTCTGCAGAAATCCAGAATTTTCTCTTGACCCTCAGCTGCCCAACCCAGGTCTCCTCCGCTTTATCGCTCCATCTGTGCCCGGAGCTGACTGGATGGTGCTGCCCACACTGAGGGTGGATCTTACCCACCTGGAAGACCAGTTCACCTGCCAATCAGTCCCCTCAACTATGCCGAGGGGACTGATTTGACCAGGAAGATTGCCCCCAACCCTGCCCTGCCACCTGTCCCAGACCTTGGGATCACCCTGGTCCCTGCTTGCAGATGCTGCCTCAGCCTCAGAGGGCAGCTGTGCCCCATCCACGTGGGAGCTCAGCCCATCTGCTGCAGGAGCAACTGGGGTGGTGATGAGCCTCTGCCCGGACAGCATGCACCAAAGCGCATTTCACCCCCCATTCATTCCATCCGAGCTGAGCAACCTATAAGGAGGCGGGATAGGTAGTATTAGGACAGCCATTGTCATTACACACATGAGAAAACAGAGGCCTGAAGTGTTCAGTGTCTGAGCTCACTGGCTGGTGGAGGCACATTCCCTAACACCACCTGTCCTTCACTCTGGCCAGGGCCAACCAGATGGCTCTCTGTCCCCAAATCCATGGGCAACCTGATGATCACTGAGCGCTGACCCTTAACCTGCCTCCATCCCAATGCAGGGACTGTCCTTTTGCAAGGGGACCTTCCTTTCCTGCACTCAGGAAGAATGTCTGTGTAGCTGCACCCACCCCACCCATCCCTGTCTCTATGCCCTCCTCCAAATAGTGTCCCTATGCCCACGATGCCTCACCACCCCCCTCCCGCCAGCCAAGCCTGTAGGAGATGAAGCTGCGCTCACAGCCTGCCAGGGAAAGGAGGCTACATTCATGAAGCCGCTGGACCCAGACAGTAAATTCCTTTTCTTGCACCTGTTTCTCAAGTTCCCTATCCAAATGGCAGATGAGTTCTGGCCCTCAGTGGTAATGAGAGCCCATGCAGGGAAGAAGAGAAAGAAAAAGCATGAAAGTCAGGATTCCTGCTTTGAAAGGCTTGATGATGAGCAACTCCTCTCCAGAAAAAAAAACGAGGGTTGTCAGAGGCAGCGCTGACTGAGAGCAAGTGAACAGCAGCACACAGGCCGCCAGTTCCCCACCCGACCTCGGGGCAGATGTCACCAATTGACCACAGCACCCTAAGGGAGCCCAGAGCTCAAGGAGGTTACTCCTGGATGCTTAATGAGAAAGCCGACACACTCTTGCCATCCCTGATTCGTTCTGTCATTTGCCACGGTCTGATAGAACAGGACACAGAACCCACCATCTTGGAAGTGAAAATGTTCTTAAAGGTGGTCCAGCCTTGTACTCCTGTCACCATTCCTACTTCCTGAATGTCCCTCACTACTGACCCTAGGACTGGACAGGACTGCTATCGGCGGAGCCTCAACTGATTCGTGTAACTCCCCCAGATGGCCTTAGTTGCACCTTCTGGAACAGCCCAGCACAAGCCTACCACCTGTTGCACCAACAGAACAGCCTTCCTTCGAGACTTCCAGACAAAGTGCCAAGGCGTCCTGGTTCCTTCAAACTTAAAGGGTGTGGCTTTTAGAAAGCCCCTTGTGCTGTCCCCCTTTCTGACCTCTCCATTCCTCAGAGAACTGAAGAGACTAATCCCGTTTCCTCTTTACCTTACGGATGCACATACTGAGTGTGAAAATGCTTCAGATTCTTTGGGAAGTATAATGTAAACCCCAAAGTGTGATCACGACTATAAAATCTTAACCTGGAAGCCACATATCTGTTTGTCTCGGTTCCCTGATACAGGTGAGAGCCAGGAAGGAAGAACTCTGAACACTGCTACAGCCAAGGAAATTCCTTTGGGTCTCCTTTCATAGCCCAATTGCTCTTTGTTTACGAACATCAATAATAAATGTTATCACCGTTCCTAGAACACAGTACACTAGGATATATGTATTTAAAGGGTGGTGGGAGAGGGGAACACATTGCCAGGAAGAAGGAACAGCTAGCAAACCGAGGGCAAATAAGAGGCAGAAAACTACAAAACCATGAAAAGCAGATGTCAAATAACTAGGCGCCATTTTGAATAGAGGCAAACGGTCCTGAAATAGTTGAATAAGATTCAAGATTACGTCTGTATTACAGCACAATTCTTTTTGCAATGGCTGAATCATCTCCAAAGGTAAAATTACATTCACCGTGCATTGCTTAATAAGGCAACAAAGTTGGCGATCCATTTCGAAAAGGTTTCCATCCCCAATGTTTTTAAAAGTTTTGTGGCATTTCAAGAAGAGTATCTCAGGTATCTGGAAACCTTATTTATGGGGAGTCACTCATTCCACAACAAGGTCACAATCACGGCAGGACTGAAATCCTCCCTGCCAAGACCAAACTCTGCTACCTTCTTCACAGAGAATAAAGGTATTGTGTTTGTTTTAAGGAAGTAAAGAATTCCCAATATACTCCAGGTAACCACAGATCCAAATAACCCCCTGTGGAAGGTGCTAGCATCCTTCACATACCAGGCAGAGACACAGCAACCCTCCCAAAGAGTCAATACAGAGTGTGGTGCCCGCAAGTTGAAAGATGCCGAGAGACCAGTGGATACCCTGGACTTCATCCCTGCTCTGTCCACCTCACCTGCATATGTCCTATGTTTTAACAAGATGCCAAGTTCATCTTTTGTACCAGTCTTCTGTTTCTTAACATCTCTTCTTTCTCCAAGAACTCCCCGGACACAAGATTTCCAACTGTCCCGTATCTGTCTCCCAGTGTTAGCGGCATCCTGCAGTCTGTTTCCCGACTCCCTTCCAGCCACAGACCAGCGGGGACTGGAACGAGAGAATTGTGGCCCAGGAGGGCAGGCACTGCCGTGGCTCCTACAGATCCCCAAGTGCTGCATCTGGCCTGCCGCTGGGAAGTTCACTTATGGGCCTCCCAGAAGACAAAGGGCTAACCAGCTTTCACCCACAAGACAGGCCATACGTGTGGGAGGCACCTTTTAGCTCTATTCCTGGTACCTGCAAGCAGCAGCTCCTATTAGAAGCTGGGAAATGGCGACCTGGGACCCTTGGGACAAGTGGACAGGATTATTAATTCTGATCTTAAGTCCTTCCTGACTCGGAAGTCAGGCTTGATGGTAGCGCCGAGATCCAAACCACCCACTGCGTTCCCTTCCTCATGGCAACATGTTCACCAAAACCTTGAGCCACAGAACAAGTTCAAACATCTTTTGTCAGAGTCAAAGTTCAAGACTGTCACACCAGAGATGAGCTCTGTGAACCCAAGAGGAGGATACAGAGATTAGATGCCTGCTAAAGATAAGTTACCAAGCTGGAAAAGGGGTGTGTGATTGGGGAGGATGGGGAGGGGGTCCCCATCTCTAGGAGAGAAAGACATGGAGACCGAATCTGTATCAGAGCTAGAGAAACACCTGCCAGCAGCCTCCTAAGCCTTCTTCAAGATGCAAATTCTGCCTCACACGATGAACTTTCTAGAGTTTTTGCTTGTGGACCCCAAATTCCCAGCTACGCCACCAGTTGTAAGCATCATCTCTTAGGAAACGGCAGCCCATCTGGAGGGGCAAAAAGCCACCTTGGACTTGAGGCTTCATTCAGCTGGGCAGCAGAAGACCCCGGAGGCTCTCAGCGATGCCTGCCACTGGGCCAGGCCCACGGAAAGCTATGGGTATCCACTGACAGGTGTGGACTTGTGTAACAGTTGACAATCTGAATTAGAATCATCTACTTATGTCTTTTTGTATAGGACACCATGAGTCCCTTGAGGGCAAGTCTCCACGTCCTACTCAGCTCTGTCACCCTAGCACCGAGTGTAGGCCCTTGGTAATGCGTGATTGATGAGTGAATTGAAAATGAGTAAGCGGACAAATGAGCGAATCCTCTGATAGAATTCCCAACGAATTCTGGGAGTTGGGGGCAGGGGAAATACTAAAAGCCACTATACCAAGCCTGGCTGAACAAGAAATCCCCCATTTTCAGCCTGTAGCCCAGATGAGGCCAAGGGAAGGATTTACAGAGCACAGGATCAGTATTTCATAAACCCTTCCAAATCGCAGAAAAGGCTGCACCTGCCTCCATCAGTCTGCAGCCACTAATCCGCTGTAACAGCTCTGTGCCCTCCATTCTGTCCCCGACACGGCGGGCAGAGTTATACCGTGTATTCGCCTTTAATAAGCTGAAGCCATTCGGGCGCTGTATTCACTGGTATCTGCTCCCACCGGGCCAGCCCCATGGGGTCTCCTTGTCAGCTCTCCCAGTGAACAGGGGATTTTGTGTTCAGCAGGGAAAACAAAGCTGTCCCTACGGGGATCCAGTTGGCTCTCTATAGGCTTCTCCAGTGAGAGCCAACAGTGGACACAGGCTGGAATTGCTGTCAACACTAAAGGGTGATTCAGCTGAGCTAAGCAGGGCTCCCTGGGAAGGTCATGAAAGAGAGGGATGCTTGTAGCCCTGTCGCGTCCACCCAGCTGGTTGGTTGGCTGGCTAGCTCGGCTGGTTAAGCCGATGCCGATGAGGTCATGCCTTGGAACCCAATGTTATCTTTGCCTAGTTTGCCACACCCCAAACCTAGGCAGCTGTCGGGTAGGGGGCACTCCCCGCGGCCAAGACTGAGCTAAACTGTTTCCTACACACACACAAAAAGGCCCTCAAAGCTCACCAACACTTTCTGATGCCAATAACTGTAGCACCATGATGACAGGTGGCCACAGATGCCTCTGAAGTCAGCAGCAGAGTGATCAAAAAAGATCCATGGCGAAGACCGTATGTGGTTACCAAACACCATTTCATTTCCCCTGGGGCACAGACTACATTACCCAGCACTCCCTGCAGTTGAGGCAGTCATGTGACTGAGTCCTGGCCAATGGGACAAGAGCACAAATGGTACCCACCACTTTCAGGCCTAGGCCATGGGAGTCTCCCAGGAAACTCCCTGCATTCTCTTTCCCTGTCTGAGGCTGGATGCAGCAGCAGTGACTCCAAGGCCCCAGAGGATGGCAGAGCCATGAGATGGAAGGAGGCTGAGCCCCTGACTCGCTGCTTGGAAGGCAGCCACCCAACCAGGGATGTGACAGATGTTGTGTGAGAAATAACTGAATTATACCATCCGGGCTGTTTGTTACAGCACATAGCCTCCCTGACCAATACAAGGTTGTGAGAAGTAAGGAGAGTTTGAATTTAGGCAGCAGCAGAAGTAGCAGCAGTGTGCACGGCGGAGAAGAGAAACATGGGAGATATTGGTAAGCCTGTCACTACTCAGAGGTTGGCTGGACATGGAGGGAGGAGATGGGACCCCAGAGAATAATCACCACGACTTTCTACAGCACAGGGCTCTTGGAAAATAGACAAAACAGAAATCCAGATGGTCCCTAGATCCCAATAAAACTTCCTTTCCTAACATATTACTTGCCAAGCAAGAGCAGATGTGGTCGGTGCCCTGCTCAGAGCCCCCTTACTGGGCCCATGCGCGCCCACCCCCCGCTGTTCGCGACTCACACCTGGCGGACGGACACTGCTTTCCTCAGAGATATCTGAAAGGTCACACATCATGTCCCTCCCCAGGTGCAGCCCATAGCCGACGTCGACTGATGTGGGCAGGTATTGGCAGTCGGCGCTTTTGCCTTTCAGTGGGACTTCTTTGGCACAACTGACCTTCCCGAGCTCACGTGGGAGCAAGCTGAGGCTGGACCTCCCCTGCACTACATCGCTTCCCTCACGCCCACCCTTCCTGCCGTCTCCTGAGAGCGCTCCCTCAACAAATCCCTCGCAGGCCTCCTGAGGTTCCAAGGAACCCAGCCAAAAACACCAGGAGCCCAATAACCCGAAAGAATGGCTGGCATTCCACCTCTTCTCTCACCCACAGCAATAAATTGGCCACACAGAGGAAGAAGGTCAGGGATAAAGTCCAGGGCCGGAACACTCATGGACCGTCAGGCCCCAAGAGGTCACCTTCTGAGAGGTCTGTCTGGTGAAGCTATTGTGAAGATGTCTTGGGCCCAGGGGAGATTTCAGATGCTGAAGTGGGACTTCCCAACCCTGGGGCTGAAGGAGGTGGCCTCATGGGACAAAAGGAATGCTTGGCCAGGGAACTACGGACGCGTCCCACCTGCTAGCAGAGGAGGCTGGCAATGGGTAGACATCTCACCCAGCATGGGCTGCAGAAAATCTTGACGTTTTCTCTAGAACCCATAGCCCCAAACACTCCATGAATTTCTAATCTCTGTTCAGCAGGAGGAATCTTTTCCAAGCCTCTATGTGATCTGATTTCTCTCCACAACTTACTGCTTGAAGGATAGCTTGCTCCAGGCACTATGATGAAGTGGAAACCTTGGTTCTACCATCAACCCACTGTGTGACCTAAGGCAAGTCACTGTCCTCCTCTGAGCCTCAGTTTCCCCATTTGTCAAGCATGGAGGCCTGATCAGATAACCTATCTCTAGGTTTGTTCTGGTATCAAGATCCAGAATTCCCCTCCCAGGATACCTTTTGGATAATGCTATGCTGAGAAATGTCGAACATCTGGCTCTCTGGGGAGGAAAACAATTTGTACCACTTGTCAATTTCTGAGGTGTAAATAAAACTCCCAGTGAGACACCCTGAACGCAGAGTTGGGAAGAGATGGCACGGTCAGCTCTTACAGGCCAGTGTGAGCAGGTGTGAACTGGCTCCCACACACCACCAGTCCTCAGATGCCTCCCTGTGCAAAATATTAACAGATTCACTTCAGACACCTGCTTCATTCCTGATCTCTGCAAACAAAAGGCTTTCTTCTTTCCTCAATCCCACAGCACATTTTACTTGTAAGCAGAGACCACAAACACTGCAAATGACACTTGTCACAATCTTCCTGTCTCCAGAGGAGGGAATGGGAAGGGGTCAATGCCCCACTGTCTCTCCAGAGACTACAACCCGCTGCTCTTGCTGTAGCTGAAGCTCTGCCCCTTGGCAAAGACAAGGTCCCCAATCTGTGAGGTCAAACCTCTGAAGCAGAGACGGGATGAGTTTCATGTGGCCACACCCATAGTTTTAGTGGCAGAGGGAAAGAGTTGTAAAGAGGAAAGTCCTGCCCAGCAGGAGGTAGGGGTGGGGACAGTCTGGTAGGCTCTCAGCCTTCCAACTCTGAAGGTCTATGTCCACACAAGGGAGGCCGCCTAGCAACTGGACAAACAGTGTCCCCAGTCCATTCTCCTCTTTCCCTCCCTGAGGCTGGGTACCCTCCTTGGTCCAAATGCCCCACAGTCCCCTCAACACAACCCTGAAAAAGTTCCCCAGGCAGCCTCCTGGGTACGGTGCCTAAGAACACAAGGTGGCTCTGTGCACCAGGCCCTGCCCAGCTGCTGATGATAGGGCAAGGGAGGATGGGGGACGCGGTCTGGTGACTACAGTGGCCTCCAAACTGGTCTTTCCCAGGGCCCCAGCTGGGTCCCAGGGATTTTGAGGTGGGAGGAGGCCAAAAAGATCACCAGCCCACTCCTCCATTTCCCTGGGATAGCCCCGGGCTTCACTGGGCCTAGGGCTATGAAGCGGCTTGCAGGCTGCCTTAATTGGGGTGGGGTGAAATACTCAAAACACCTGACCTTAAGCAGAGGCCTGAACTGATGGCTGTTATTATTACTTTAAGTCTGGAGTGACTTTAGATCTAGCAAGATAATTAAGTAAGCAAGGGACCCCTGTGGGTGCTACCTGACCCTGGCCTCTGGGGTGGAAGGGACTTTACCCACCCCAGCTCAGTGGCTATAGACATTCTGCCAGGTGAACCTGTTGTAACAGGAATGGAAGGGCTGTCCGCTGCAGGGTGCATGGCCCGGACACTGCATGTCCCCTCCCATTACAGCTCAGCCCACGACCTCCATAGGAACCCCCAAGGGACTTCAGGCAGAGCTGTGGGCAGGGCCCAGGGATCTCTGCACCCACCCCTGCCTCAGCCCAGGTCTGCAGTCCCCACCCCCACCCGCCTCTGCCAGCAAGGATGCTGTGACAGCTGGATGACATGGAGGTGGGGTCCCGGGGACTCCTATCCTCTCTCCCTGACACCTGTCACTTGTCCTATTCCCATCAGCCATCCCCAGTGGGAAGAGCTCCCAAGAAGAGCTAAATATTCCGCCCCACTTGCTCCTCTGGCCTCCCAGCTCATCCCTTTATCCCCTTGAGGCTGGTGGCGGCTCCACCTGCAAAGGCCCAACGACAGGGGAACAATGGGGGTCCTGAAACCCACCATGCAAATGGCGTCCTTTGTGCTCTTTGGGGTGACGGAGGCCCCCGGAGGAGGGGTGGGGGCGGTGGCGCTCGCCTGGCCCTGCTCACCCCCAGCATGACCTCTGCCCTGGCCCTTTGTGCAGGCCCCAAAAAGGAGAGAGAGAGAGGAGGGGGGATGGGCGAGGTGGCCAGGGACAGTGAAGGGATGAGGAAGGTGGGGGGGGGGTGTAGAAGGGAGAGACAGAGGGGGCGACGGACAGAAGAGACAGAGAGTGGGAAAGAAGGAACGAGGAACTGGCTTGTGCAGGCCACCTGGCAGCACGGCCTCTTGGCCAAGAGGAAGTAAACATTAGGCTGGACCACATGAAATTGCCATTTTTGTGGGTCACAAATGGTCAAATAACAGTGGCAATTCCACACGGTTCAACTGAATACCTGTGGAATGTCTGGTCTCAAGGCAGGGGTTGGTGAGCAGGTCCCCCTCGCTGGAAGAGCCCCGTTCAGTCTCCGGGGTTTTTTCCCTTGGATGGGAGTTCTGGCAAACTGGGCTGATGTCAGGAAATCTGGGTTTAATCCAGTGTTTTTTAAACACAGGCTCTTTTATCCCCAGGGGACCTCTGATCATCACAACCGGCCAGAGGACAGGCACTTGTATCTAATGGGTGAGGCCAAGGATGCTGCTCAGCATGCTGCGGTGCACAGGACAGCCCCCGCCACAGAGAGGTCTCCAGCCCCATGTCAACGCACCGAGGTTGAGAAATTCTAGTTTAAACCTGATTTAAACAAACCCTGTGCCCTCAACCACAGAGAGGACTGGAGATGGTCCCTTAGCTCACTTCCTTGTCCCCTCTGCTGTGGACACTCCCCTGAAGGAAGGTCAGAGCTCACAGCCCCACAAAGCCACAGGGCCAGGCAGAGGTGGCCAGGCCTCTTCTTTAAGGTTAGGTGAGGTTAACAATGACAAGATGTGGGTAACACTTCCCATTTTACATGCCACTTCACATTCATTGTATCCTACGCATTCCTAAACACAATGCCTTGTACATTACATCATTGCATAATGTCTTCATAATTAAACCAAGGAGCAAACCAGCTGTAAGAGACATTTGGGGAAGAACCAAGAAATTCTGAACATGGATTGGGTACCAGATGATATTGACAAACATACCGGTAATTTTGTTAGGTGTAATAATGGTATTGAGAAGATGTTCTCATTTTTTGGAGGTGTATTCTGAAATATTTAGGGGTGAAATGTCATCATGTCTAAACTTTTCTTTAAAAATATTTCAGCAAAAATAAAGATTATTGTAGCAGAGATGGCAAAATGTTAAGTCTAGGTGATGGGAATGTGGTTGTCCACCACTCAGTTCTCCCTACTTCTCTGAGATTTTTCATAATAAAATATTTTAACAATTAATCACACATTAATTCAGAATATACTAACACATAGTAAGACTCAGAACTCGGGATAAATTTCATTTTAGGTCAAGCTATTAATAAAATTTTCCCTGTAAAAAGGACCAGGCAAATAAAAGGTTAAACAATATCACATGGGAAACAGCTACTGACTTAACAGCTTCCTAAACCTTCAGCGCATTTCAATATGACGTGTAGCTATTAATAATAAACGAGCCGGGTCCATCTATTATAATATACAGCACATAATATCTAATATAATGCTGCAGCATCTCTCCTTAATGCTTTTGGAGAAAATGTGTGGATTTTATCCTGTATAAATACACCAGGGTTTTTCAACCCTGGCACTATTAGCATTTGGGGCCAGAAAGTTCTTTCTTGGACTGTCCTGCACAGTGCAGGATGTCTAATAGCATCCCTGGCCTCTACCTGGCCAGTGGCACCCTCCCCCTAGTTGTGACAACCAAAAATATCTCCAGACATAGCCAAATGTCTCCTGGGGACAAAACAGTCCCTGGTTGAGAACCACCGAAATGTATGAACATAACGAAACAATTTATTTGAAATGCTCCATAATGCAGTCTTTCTACCAATAAAGTTGACCCTCCCTCCATGTGTAATCTGTTGTGAAATCTGTTTTTGTCAACTTGGCAATATGTTGTATCTTTCCATTTAATATTCTCCTACAGCTTGATTACATGGGGATGCATTGGGATATCCCATTGCTGTGTAACTCAGTCTACTGAAAGACAGGTAGATTGCTTCCCTCTTTTGTTACTGTAAACAAGGCTGCAATGTCCACCTTTGTAGCTACATCCTGGCACACATCACGATTTCCTTAGGCTATATTTCGAGAAGTGAACTGAGGGGGGTCACAGATACATTTGGATACATAATGTCAAATCACCCTTCATAAAAGTGGTACCACATTACCCTCCTACCACCAGAGGAGGTGAGTGCTTGTTTCCCCAATCCTTTTCCACATTGGGAATTACTTGTATTTTCTGAAGTGTCAGTCTGGTACATTATTCATTCATTCATTCATTTTTGGAGACAAGGTCTGTTGCCTGGGCTAGAGTGCAGCCGCATCATCATAGCTCATTGCAACCTCAAACGATCCTCCTGCCTCAGCCTCCCAAGTAGCACTACAGGCCACCAGGCCCAGCTATTTGGGTTTTTTTGTTTGTTTGTTTATTTGGATTTTTTTTTGTAGAGACAGGGTCTTGCTGTTGCCCAGGCTGGTCTTGAACTCCTGGCCTCAAGTGATCCTCCCAAATAAGGCTCCCAAAGTGCTGGGATCACAGACGTGAGCCACCCCATCCAGCTGGTATTCTTGTTAATGTTCTTTTTATTCTTAAGATTTTATAAGTGAAGTGATGCTACTGTTACATTTTGCTTACTAGTAAAGTGTAATACTCCATATGCTTATTGCCATTTGTACAAAATCTCTGAATTTCTAGTTCACTTTCTCAGCCCGGTTTCATATTAGGATCTGTCTTATTGAATTGTAAAAGTTCTTTATTTATTGAGGATATTAACCTCTGCTTGACCACGTCAAAAATGTTTTTCTCAGCTTTTAGTTTGCCTTTTATTTTGCTTATGGACTTTCGAAGTACAGAAGTTTTCCTTTCACATCTATTCAAAATCTTTCCCTTTATGATTTCTGACTTTTGTATCATGTCTAAAAAGACTTCTTCACTCTAAGATTACACCAATACTCATATTTTATTCTAGAACTTTTAAGGATTCATTAAAGATACATAAATCTTTAATCCATTGGTGATATACAGCACAAAGTAGAAATCTAATTTCATTACTTAAAAATAAACAGGCAGTTTTCCCAGCACCATTTGTTGACTGATTTATCCTTTCTCCTCACTGGTTAACACTCACTCACTGCTTTACCGTATACTAAGTTCTCACGCTCACACTTAAGCCTGTTTCTGGACTTTCTACTCAGTGTTAGTGATTGATCTATCCTGTGCCAGTCCCACGCTAATTCAAATATCCAGTTTACAGTATTTTCGAATATCTGGTAGGGTAAATCACCCTTCATTTCATTGTCTTTAAAAGAATTTCTTGGCTATTCTCACTCATTTATTTTTCTAGGTGAACTTCAGAATCATGTTTCATCCAATTGGGATTCTGACCATAATTATGCTAAATTTACAGATTACTTCTGGGAGAATTGACATTTTTACAATTTTGTGTCTTGCCCTCCCAGAACAAGGCAAGACCCTCCATTTTTTCTGATCTTTAGCGCTCCTTGGGGAAGTCTTGTCCCTTCTTTGATATATAGTCTGTACTTTTTTTTGCTACATTTATTTCTGTGTGTTTGATATTTTTATTGGTATTCTAGTTGAGATTTTGTTACCATTATCCAAAAACTGATGTGCATTCATGAGTACTTACTACAGACCAGACATCCTGTTGTGTACTTTTCACTCACTTAACGTGATGCTCTTTTGTAACTAGTTATATCTAGGAAAAGTCACTGACCCTTTTTAATTTTGCAATGGCCTCCTTGCAGAATTCTCTTATTAGTTCTAACCATCTTTAGTTGAGTCTCTGCTGGTAGGGTTTTATCTTGTTTTTCCTTTTATGATGCCCACCCATTTTCTGGTATTAGCCGACGCATCTGTTCTGTCTCTCTCTGGCTGCCTTGTGGCCAAAGGGTCCGAACTCTGCTAACTGTTCTCCAGTGCCCAGAACCTGTAGCCTCAGTCACGCCAGCCCATGGGCCAGCCAACCACACCCACCAGCACCTGCAAAAAGTGGTGGCTTTTACCAGCCTGCCTCCATCTCCCCACGGTTGCAGGTCACCCTCCAGTGGACACTTGACCTTGTCTTCTCTCCTGGTAGGATGTTACCACACATGGTCAGGAATTTTTTTCAAATACCCTAAATTGACCAATAACTTCTGAGACACAGAATGCCATGGTGGCCAACGCCACTCACAGACTGACTCTGAGGCCAGGCGACCTCGGCCAGAAGCCCAGGGATGTTGTTTTCTAGTGCTCACCAACCTCTCTGGGCCTCAGTTTCCACCTATATAAAATGGGGGTGCCTACCTCTGTGAGTGGATAAGATGATTAAATGGTCAATAATACAAAGCATTTGGAACAGTGCCTAGGACAGACTGAGCATTATGTATGTGTATTAATGTAGTCTCTTTTACTGAGCCAGAATCCATTTATCTCTTATCCTGGGTCAATGTTTCCGAGGTTTATCCGGCTGTAGCACACGTCAGTACTTCATTTCTTTTCATGGTTGAATAATATTCCATTGTGTGGCTGTGCCACATTCTGTTTATCCACCCATCTGCTGTCAGGCAAGTAAGCTGTCTCCACCTTTGGGCTATAATGAAGGCACATACTTGACCTTTCCTTGGTTTCTACTCTTCAAGTCTCTGTTTGGTCCAGGGTCTAACACTGGCTGCTGGAAGGCTGTGACGGGGCCAACCTGGCAGTCCCCTCGGTCGCTCCTGCCTTGGGCGGCACACCTGTTACTTCCCAGTCTTCTCCATAGGCCCACATCAAGCCGACTCGCCACACCTGTCCTCACCAACACCTTAGCTAGCTCAACCCCTCATCATACCATGGGGTTTGGATTTTTCCTGTGGTTTTATTGGGTTTTATTGCACATTTACAATAATCCCACCACTGAATCAAAGGCTTTACTTGGATCAACCCAGAGAATCCTAACAACCCTTCAGGGCAGGGTCATTATTACCCTGTTTCCCAGAGGAAGAAGCCAGGAGAGGTCGAGCAGGACTCAGGTCTCAGGCTCTCAACTTTAGTGCCTTCCTTCCCTCTGGTCCCACCCCCCACACCTCACCAATGCCACTCTCAGGCCACACCAGCTCATTTTCCTGTACCCACCCAACCTATTTCCCATTTTGGTAAACAAAAGCCTAAAATGTGACTAATCAATATTTATCCAGGTTGCAGGTCTGCACAAACTCAATTTCCTTCGACGAAAAAATAGAAGTGCTGGGAGGCTACCAGATACAACATCTCTACGGTCAACCTCACCCCACCACACACACCAGGCAGCGGCTGGGCGCGGAGCTCCTTGGATGCTCCAACTGCCAGGCTTCCCAGAGGTCTCTCTCCAGACCACCCTGAAGGACTGCAAGGGTGTCCTTGAGAGCCACCCCACCCCAGGCTGAGGCTGCCGGGGCAGTTAACAGAAGGTACCAGGAAGGCCCCAAACAGGGTAAGCAGCAGGAAGACAGGCCTCAGGGCTAGGGGGAGCCCAGGAGTTGGCCGGCTCCTTTCTCTGTACCCTAACTGTGCATCCAGCCTCTCCTCAAAAGGCCCCGTCAAAGTGGGCAGGCCAGCAGACGTGCCCTTCTTCCTGAGGATGTCTGCGTTCCATTTCCAGCAGAAGGACAGACATCCTTTGTATACTTTTCACTCACTTAACATGATGCTCTTTTGTAACTAGTTATCACTGACATGTAAGAAAAGTTACCCACCTTTGTTAATTTTGCAACGGCCTCCTTACAGAATTCTCGTTAGTTCTAACCATCTTCAGTTGATTCTCTCCCGTAGGTTTTTTGTTATTGTTTTTCTTTTTACGATGCCCACTCAATTTCTGGTATTAGCTGATTCATCTGCTCTGCCTCACTCTGGCTGCCTGTGGCCCACAGAAGGCCCACAGGCAGTGGCAGGTGACGTCAGCTCACGTGGGCTCTGAGAGCTGACCATGCGCACCTCTCCCTGACTTTACGTTCGGCAACATTGCCCTGGGGAGCCTAAAACCAGCCCTGGAAGGAGTATTTACACCAAGGAAAGCGGCAGATGCTACATATCAGTCCCCTCCCCCAACCCAGCCAGCTGTTAACTATCTCCCAGCACCTCAGCCCATGGGCCCCTGCAAGGGCTTGTGCGGAAAATCGATCATCAGAGGTGGAAGCGGAGAGAGGAGGCACTTCTGAGGAGCAGCGAAACCCTAGCAGGAGGAGATGGTCCTTCCTACCACAGAGAGCCAGGGTGGGGAGGGCCCCTGGCTGCACTTGGTGCCCCCGCTATTCTTTAGGGAGGAAGGAAAAGAGAAGCTGTTGCATGGTCCCAGTCCTTACAGCCAGTGAAGGATCAACCCCAGACCTCCTGGCTCCAAACCAGCACTCCTCCCACTGAACCAGGTGCCCCCTGCAAAACCAGACAATCTGCAAATCAGGAATGTCTCTCAACTTAATGGAGGGCAAGGAGGCAGGTGTGCCTCTTTTAGCCCTGAGTGTGGCGGTTTCAACAACCAGTGAGTGGGTGTGTGCTGGGAAGCCTTGGGCACAATGCCCTTTTAGGGTGGGTGGTCCCTCTCCCCTTCCTGCCTATTTCCCTCCCAGCCTCCCCTGCCCAGACCTCCCACGGGCACCGCGTTCCTCACCTCCCTGCCCCACGATGGCTTACCAGCTAGCGCAGTGAGCAGGTAAAGAACACTCCCTGCGTGAGCGGGCCCTTCAAGAGGATGAGTTCAGGGTAAGGTTATGTCCATCAGCTTTCAGAACAAATTCTCAGCTTATTAATTCTCCTCTCTTACGCAGGCAAAAGTAAATAAGCTTTTCTCAGGCAGTCTTGCACAGAGGCCTTCTCTATCCAAACACTGCAAGAGTGGACAGGTTTGGAAGCACTGAGCTCCCAGGCCCCACTTCCCAGAGGGCCCTCCTGGCCTCCTGCCCGCAGCGTCTCAGCTGCCGAGACAAGGCAAGCCCAGGCTCTCTGCGCCAGGAGGCCCCCACAGCCCAGCACTCAGGGCCCAGGGATGGCTCGTGTTCTCCCAAGGGAGCATCAGCGACTCCGGGCATCTGGAGACCCCCAGAGCAGGTCGGCAAGGGTCTGGCCAGAGCTACAAGCATCACTACAAACTTCCAATCTGCTCGCTCAGCCCCTCCGGGAGGAAGGTTCTTTATGAGGGTGTTTATTTACTGCTTCAGTTTCAATCACATTTTTTTAAGGTACAGAATAAAGGAAGGACATAAATAGTAATAAAATCAAAAAGAGTCAGAAAAGTTAATTAACTAAGCAAGGACTGCTAAGGAAGACATTTCAAAAGAGGATGTTATAAGTGTTTATAAGTAGTTGCTCAGGAATCTTTTGTCTGTTACAGCCAAGAACCCCATATGCTTTATACCAGTTCCTTGTAGCCTATGGAGAAATCTCATGAGTCTCCTCCCCAACCTCCCTTTTTCCCCCATTTGTCCATTTCTGATTTGGAAGGGAAAAAGCCAAAAACCACTACAAGAAACCCAAAGTCAAGCTGCAAAGACTAGAAAGAGAGGAGAAAGAGAGACAGAGGGAGAGATCATTAAGATCTGTCTTGCCCTTGGATGAGCTGTCTACAAAGCCCCTGCTGGGAAGCCGTGTCCCCCCTACAATGTGCACAGCCTGGGGAGCTTGTCCAGGTGAGTGTCACTCAGGCAGGTCATTGTCAGTTAGGTGACGGCAGGTATCACATTAAGGAGAGCAAGAATCAAGATTTCATTTCAGTGTTTTCTGGCTTCAAAACTGTTCTCCCCCAGAGCTGGACTAATTTGGGATGCTCCTCTGAGTCGTGCTGTGACAGAGAGCACTTCCTCATGCCCGCTTCGGCTCTGTCATCCAACCACCCAGGTGCCCTGAGATGCTGCTTCCCTGGAACCCCTCTCATTGCCCATCCCTCCTGCAAATGGCTCAAAGGTGCCGACGACTCTGCAGACAACTTGAGACCCCACAATCTCTGGCTGGCCCCAGTGTGGCTGGCCCCCGACGCTCCCCGAAACACAGTAGTGTCCTTTCCTATTTGAGCGCTGTTTGTAGACTGTGCACGTGAAAGTTCTGAATCTGTTTTCTCTCAAGTTCCCAGTGCACTGCCAATATGCTCCCAAATCCAGTCTTTATGCTAAAATACTCTGGCGATCACATGGATTTCTAAACTCCCCAACACCCCACTACGGTCCTATATGGAGAGGGAAAGGGTCCCCAGAGGCCAGCAGGGGTGTCCATGCTGGGACCCCCACTGTCACTTTCTGCTCCCCACTCCCACCCCAAGTACCAGTACACAAAAGCCTCATGTGACCCCAGACCAGGGCACCCTGCCCAGCAGGGCTCCGCGCTTGCCCTCTGCGTGCCCAAAGCTGGGGCTGCACAGCCCTTCCTGTGCCGAGGGCTAGTGACGCCTGTGGACCCTTCCTCAGAATAATATTTCTCGGTGCTAAAGTATAACACAGAGCATGACACAGGAAACTAATAATACCGAAGTAGAGTGATCCAAGTGGGATCTTAAAAAGCCCAGATGGATGGTATAGTTACATTATATATGTGCTTCTTTATTAATGATTATAAATCAGGATCTAGCTGCGGGTCTGGTGACTTCTGTAATTTTGAAGCAATACTGAGCACAAACAGTAATTCATGCACCAACTGTAACATGATGTCAAAACAGCTGTGATTTCCACTGGTGACCAAGTTGCAGGCACGGCCGCCTGCTGCGGTCTGCAGCCTTCCTTCATCGTGGAGGAAATGCTCAATTTTCAGTTAGAGGTGAATGGAAGGGAAGATGCGATTCTCTTCCCGCCCCAGCTCACAGGCCCCCCAGATTCTGTTCATGGACCCCCATGCCCAAGAGCTCCTTTCCCATCCCCTCTCCACAGCCCCTGGATGGAGTTCTGTGCCCTCGGTTCAGGTACTGCTGGGTGGGCACACAGCTTCTCAACTTTGGTGTGCAAGTCAAAGGAGCTCAATATTTTGGGTTCTGGGCTTGGGAGAGATGCAGGAAGTCACAAAAAAGTGCCCGTGGTTCCACCCTCTTCAGGGCAGCCCCGGGGGGGTGCCACTCACCTGCAGCAGAGCCCAGGCAGTGGTACAGAGGAGTCGGGGCCTCTTAACACTCCTTCCCGGGACCCTCCTGCCCAGCATGGCAACAGCAAGAAAGGAGAAGGGAGGGGCCGGGGACGCTTACCTTCAGGCTCCTCCACGCTGCTGGCCGTGGTTGTTGGCGGTGCTACAGGGATCTCTTTTCGAGGTTCAGGACAGGGTGGAAGAGAAAACAGGTAAGATGTTATTTTTGACCTTAGAAAGAGAATGAGCCCAGCACAGGCTCCTCCCAACTTTCTGCGACCTTCCTTTCCCTTTCCCACCAGCCAAAGCCCAGAAACGTCAGGAGAGGAAGAGTCAGCAGTGGCATCTTGTAGTTCTCCTTTGGAAGCTGTCCCTTCACCTGGCAGGACATTGACGGCTCCTGGCTGGGGAGGGGACAGGGAAGGCTGACCCTCCCAGGCCTGGTGTGTGCACCGCACTTGGGCTCTCTGTTGGCGTGTCATCCACGTGGCTCAGCCCCAGGGGGCCGGAGGGGCGCTTCCCCAGGCCCCTCTGCTCGTCATGGGGCAGCTTCCTGGGCCCTGCTCACTCTGAGCTCCAGTCCCGGGTAGAAGAGGGTCTCAGGGCAGGGATGGCATGTAAGGGGGCTGGGAACCTGCCCCAAGGGAGGTTCCTCACGTGTGCATGAAGTGGGAAGGGCCTGCACCAGGGCAAGGTTCCCATGGGCTCACATCTCGCAAAACCAGAGCACAGAAGACCCGAGGGCCTGATAAAAGCATGTGCTTCATTCTGATTATTTTCTTTCTACCTGGAATAGCAATCACTTCCTACCACTTCCTGCACCCAACCCTGAGCTCAAAACGGTGAACAGGCTCAGTCAGTCTCCACTGAGCATCAGTTCACTGCCAGGTATCAAAGCTCAGGCTTCCTCTTTCTGGACAAGGCCAAACCATGCACCAAAAGTCCCTAAGGGGAAGGGACTCGCTTCCTCTGCTGAGCGACCACAAAGCCCACTGACTCTAAGCCACCATCTGATTCTTTGGGGTAAGGCCTTAGACCTCCCAGAATCTACACCAGCTAGGATGTGAGGCGTGGTGGATGGGGATGGAATACTCAGGCCAGGGGGCAAATCTGAGAGTCACCCAGAAGAGGCAGCCTTGGCACCTTTAGGAAGAACAGGTGGAGACACGGCCCTCAAAATCTGGAGTCAAATCTTGCTCTTGGGTGATTTTCTTAGCAACAGCAACCTACGGTGCCTGTCACAGCAGGTCATTAGGAAGCTGCACCTTGTACCACATTCTGGAGGCAACATCCAAGCGGCTAAGTCTAACCCTGCCAAGTCCATGAATGGGGCTGGAGGCAGGCCTGGCTCTGGGACTCACACAGAGGGCCCGTGGCTTCCTGAGCCGTGACACAACAGGGCACCAGTCCTCCAGGCACTGCCTGTGCATCTGCAGCCAGTGCCCTCAGGAAGAGCTCATGGAAATCCTCCCAACTTTCCGCGGCCCTCCCTTCCCCTTCCCAGGTCCTCAGACTGTTGGGGGAAAATGCTCGCTCACGCCAGGCACCAGCCCGCCCTTTGGGAGAGGAAGGGAGAAGGCACAGACGTATTGGAAGGTGAGAGTTCCCATTTCCTGAGGTTTTGGCCTCTGATTCTGAAGCATCAACTCCATTTTCAAGTTTGGTCTTTCCACTTGGGAATCTGAAATGTTGATTCTAGCCATTTCTAAGCAACCTGACAGATCCTAACTCATTCAAAAGGGAGACTTCAGTTTTCCTCCATATTTTCATAAAGCCAGATTTCCTCCTCACCTTCTAAAAATGTCCACCTTGCAGTTTTTGGACAGACAGAAGAGAAAGACTTTGACAAGTGTGAGACCAGTAACTGGAGGCTGCCGCGCAAACCATCCACCTGCCCTGCCCTGGGTGGCTACTCAGCTGCGACCTGGGTCATCTGCTATTAGCTACAGCCTGCAGACAGCCACGTGGAAACATCTCCTCGTCTAGAAACTGATCAGAAGAGCTGCTGCAACGGATACAGTGACCCGCTCCTGAAGTGAAGGCCATACCCACCTGGACAGTGTGGAGTGTCCAAGGCACCCACCCGCTGGGGGAGTGGGCTTCTGCAAGGGCTGGGGGGGACACTCTGAGGACCCTGTGGTGGCTGCTTGTGTGAAGGGGGCCCAGCCTCTGTGCTTGTGGCCCTGTGGCACTGGCCATGTGACTGTCAGGACTGACCGTAGAC
Organism: Lepilemur ruficaudatus; assembly: GCA_963574885.1. Classification (NCBI taxonomy): domain Eukaryota; kingdom Metazoa; phylum Chordata; class Mammalia; order Primates; family Lepilemuridae; genus Lepilemur; species Lepilemur ruficaudatus. The sequence continues at coordinate 740 of CAUYRT010059500.1, read as the reverse complement.
ACCAGCGCCCACCCAGAGCTAAGGGACGCTGAAAACCCCTAATACAGAGGTCAGTTGACTTCTGCAAAGGGCCAGGCAGTACATAGTTTAGGCTCTGAGGGCCATACAGCCTCCGTAAAACTATAGTTCCGTCGCTAGAGTCTCAAAGCAGCCACAGGCAGCATATAAACAAGTAGGCGTGGCTGTAGTCCAAGAAAACTTTATTTATGGACATTGAGCTTTGAATTTCATATAATGCTGTTATGAAATATTTTTCTTCTTTTGATTTCTGTTTCAACCACTAAAAATGGCAAAAGGCATGGCAGCTCACACCCATAATCTAAGCACTTTGGGAGGCTGAGGCAGGAGGATTGCCTGAGCCCAGGAGTTGGAGGTTGCAGTAAGCTACGTTGATGCCACTGCACTCTAGCCCGGGAAAAAAAAAAAAAAAAGTGGCCGGGCGCGGTGGCTCACGCCTGTAATCCTAGCACTCTGGGAGGCCGAAGTGGGCAGATCGCTCAAGGTCAGGAGTTCAGGGTCAGGAGAAACCAGCCTGAGCAAGAGCGAGACCCCGTCTCTACTAATAATAGAAAGAAATTAATTGGCCAACTATATATATATAGAAAAACTTAGCCAGGCATAGTGGCACATGCTTATAGTCCCAGGTACTCGGGAGGCTGAGGCAGAAGGATCGCTTGAGCCCAGGAGTTTGAGGTTGCTGTGAGCTAGGCTGATGCCACGGCACTCTAGCCCGGGCAACA
>CAUYRT010059499.1:0-44210 GCA_963574885.1 Lepilemur ruficaudatus | reverse complement strand
TCACGCCTGTAATCCTAGCACTCTGGGAGGCCGAGGCGGGCGGATCGCTCAAGGTCAGGAGTTCGAAACCAGCCTGAGCAAGAGCGAGACCTCGTCTCTACTATAAATAGAAAGAAATTAATTGGACAACTAAAAATATATAGAAAAAATTAGCCGGGCATGGTGGCGCATGCCTGTAGTCTCAGCTACTCGGGAGGCTGAGGCAGTAGGATCACTTGAGCCCAGGAGTGTGAGGTTGCTGTGAGCTAGGCTGACGCCACGGCACTCACTCTAGCCTGGGCAGCAGAGTGAGACTCTGTCTCAAAAAAAAAAAAAAAAAATATTGGTACTGTGGGAAGAGAGGAGTGGATGAGCTGGAGTAGTGAATCAATATAGGTCAATAAATGAAGCAGGCCATGCTACTCTTGGGGGAATGGTTATTTTCTTAAGGACCCCAAGTCCTACCCCCAGGGCTTTGGGAGGCCAAGGCAGGAGGATCACTTGAGCCCATGGGTTTGAGACCAGCCTGGGTGACATAGCGAGCCACCCGTCTCTACAAAATAAATAGATTAGACAGGAACAGTGGCGTACCTGTAGTCCTAGCTACTTGGGAGGCTGAGCCGGGAGGATCGCTTGAGCCCAGGAATTTGAGGTTACAGTGGACTATGATAGTGCCACTGCAGTCCAGCCAGGGTGAGACCCTGTCTCAAAAACAACAAGAACAAAAAACCTTTCATCTTCTGGGTTGACCCTAATCCAGAGCCACTCTCTTCCTATGATCCCAAGAACACTCAAGCTAATCTTTCCTTGGTAGAACTTCCGATACCACAGCTGTCATTTTACAAGCAGCCCTGGAGAGACCTTTCCCACCAGATTCTTCTGTCCATGGTGCTGATCCATCAGCTCTTCGGCCAACAATCTAACAAACTATAGCTTGCTTTTGGCCAGTGGGATTTAATATAGGCTTACCATAAAAGTGAACATTAAATATATATCAAGTAATTCCAAGAAGTGCTATTTATGCCTGTGCTAAGTTTAAAAAGAAACAACCAAAAATGAAAACTCTAAGCTAGAGATGTTTTTAGTAATGCCAATTACATCTCACTTTTTTATTGCCCAGAAAATCCAATCCATTTCTTTAAAAATTGGAAAATAGAAGTGAAAACATTAGATACGTATGTATTGGTGTGTCTACTTCAGACATAGTGTTAATATTTTCAAATATGGTTTCTTAACCAAGCTATAACTAATTGAAATAATTTTCCATTTCACAAATTAAAAATTGCCTCTCCCATTGGCTCACTAATAATGGTCATATAGCTGACAGAATGACAACCATTAAAGTGTTTCAGTTCTTTTGACTCTACTGGGTGATACAATACTGAAAAGTTCTCAACTATTACTTGATATGCATATATATAGTCAATAATTTTTTGTTGACTCTACAAGGCACTATGCTAGGCACTAGTGGGACAGATAGATACATAAGACATAACCCTTTTACTCAAAGTATTAACACTATTAGCAATAACATGGAGAAAATTAATCACAGAAATGTCGTACATTAGGATAAATGTGATAGAGATATCCATGAAGGTCTGCGACAGCTGAGTTTCTTTTGGCTATCAGGGCAAGCTTTATAGAGGGAATCATGAAGAATGTTTAGCAGCAGGAAGAAGGAAAAAGGTATTCCAAAGAAAGGTGATATGAACATGAGTGGCACTTCGTGTAATGGTATGAAATTGAATGTACTTGGAACTTAGCATTGGTGAAGGAAGTGGTGGATTATGAAACTGTGCACATGGGTTAGAGGGAATTTGGACTTTCTGCTAGGGAATTTTGGCTTTTAATGAAGGCAATGGCATGTCTACTTATTGCTACAGGGAGACAAGGACATCTCTGTCTCTGGGAGAAAGAGTTCTTTCCCATATAGACTCCTGGGCTAGCACTGCTAAGGAAACGGTATGCTGAGAGAGTACTTGAAAACATACAGAAATTTGAATGATTTCTAGGGTCTATTAATTTTTTATTCATTCATCCGTCCATTACACACATCTAGGTAAGACACAGTGGTGAGAGACAGACCCAATTCCTGCCCTTAAGGAACTTACGTTCTAGTGGAGATTGGAGAAGATGACAAATAATATACTAGCAAACACACAAATAAACAGGATAATTTCAAGTCATGGTACATGCTAAGGAGAAAATAAATATAATAGGATGATGGGACAGATAGTAACTGGGGAGAGGTTTCTTTAGAAAGTTTTAATTGGGGAAAGGTTTTACTAAGGTTTCATATTTGAGCTGGAGGCTGAAGGATGATAAGGGGCCATATGTGTGCAGACTTTGTGGAAGGGAAAATAGCCAGTGTACATAGAGGCCTCAATGTGGGGGAATAGTGTGAACATTCTACAGACTGAAAGGACACTAGTACGGCTGCAGCACAATGAGCAAGGGGAGAAATGGGACCAGAGTAAATGATGGGCAGGCAGGGGCCAGACCACATTGAATGAGCCTTGCAGGCTGTGGTAAGGGGTTGTAATTGATTCATAAAATAGGCAATAAGGGCTTTAAGCTATGAGTGAAATAATCTGATTTATATTTTAACAGAATCACTCTGAATAATATTGAGATTGGATTGGAGGGGGAAAGAGTAAAGGAAGGCTGATCACATATGAATGTAGTTCTGGCAAAAGATGATGGTTTGGACTTGGTTGTGACAATAGAGGTGGAGAGAAGTGGGTGTGTTAGAACTGTCATGACTTGTAATAGGTTTGGGAGCAGAAGAGAAAGGGAGGACTCAAAGGTGGCACCTAGGTTTTTGATTTGAACAACTAGGTTGATGACACTACTTTTTTTTTTTTTTTTTTTTTGATGTAAGGAGAACTGGTAGGGGCCTGTTTGTGAGGTTGAAGTGGAGTGATGGTGGGGAAAGCCATTAATTTTGTTTTGGACACAATAATTTTGAGATCTCTATTACATATCTCAGTGTCAGGTAAATAGTTGGGTGTATCCCAAGGGAGAGATCAGAAATGGAGGTATAAATTGGGTGGTCATCAGCATGTATTTAAAGCCATCAGACTTGACGAAAACATATAGGAAGAGAGTATAGATATAGAAGGGAAGGCCCATACTCTAGAGCACCTTATCATTTAGGAGACAGTAGTGGAGGAGAGTATTTGTAGGTTGAGTTGTATCCTACCAAAATTAATACCTTGAATTCCTAATCCCCAGTTATCAGAATGTGAACTTATTTGGATATAGCATCATTGTAGATGTATTAATAATTAGTCAAGTTAACATGAGGTTATACTGGAGTAGAATGGGCCTTAATCCAATATGACTGGTGTCCTTATAAAAAGGGTGAACATGAGCTGGAAGTGGAGATAGGCATATGTATATGTTTTGACATTTTGAATCAATATATTCCTTTTCTGTGGATTAATGTTGATTCCATCATCACGCCATGTTTGTGCTCAGGAGCACAAATACCTCCTGGCCACCAGGGTCTAATCAGTGGCAAACCTTTTGACATTTCTTCTGAACTATGTTTGTTTGAATTAACACCACCAGTGGTAATTCCCAATAAATGTAGCTTTTATCTATTAATTTAACAAACAATTTGTTAATTATTCACTACATATGTATCACAGCTGGTGATACAGAAAAATATAACATGGAGTCTCTATTCTCAATGATTTTATGATCTACTTGGGGAAAAGAAGTATCCAATGAGGAAAGTTCAATAGCAATACATGAATTAAGAAACAGGAAGTCTTTATTGATGAAGGCTATTTCAGTTGCAAGTGAAGAAACCTGGCTTACATCATATTAAGTTAAAAAACAGTGTTATATGATGTATTCTAGTGTTCTGAACAGTGTTTGACACACAGTAGACCTTCAATAAATATTTGTTGAATGAATGAATGAAGGCAATTTATTGTCTCATGTAACTGAAATGTTCAGGGGAAGTTTAGGTTCAGGCATAGCTGTATCCAGAGATCCAGTTGATGTCCTTAGGCAATTGATTTGCCTTTATTTTCAGCTTTGCTTTCTCCTGAATTAGCCTTGCTTTCAGTAGGTTCTTTCTATGGGGTAGCTGCTGGTCTTTTGAAATAAAGTACACTTCCCCCCTCCCCAATAGTTTTAGCAAAATTCCTGGGGCTGACGACACTCATTGTGTTGACGTGGGTCATGTGCCCATTCCTGAGCCAGCCATGGTGACCAGGGAGATGGAATACCCGATTGGTCAGACCTGGGTCATATGTCCACCCTTGAGTTGAGGGATGTGCCCAACTTCTTCTCAGCTACATGGACCAAGAATTTGGAAGGATTTTTTCCCCAAAGAAAAATCAAGTAGGTGTTGCTACTAGAAGAAGGGATAAGGGATATGCTATACAGGTTCCCTCTCCTACAAGGCCCTAGTATAAAGAGGTGACGTAAGACAGAATATAATTCCACATGATTGTATCAGGTAATGAGAGCTGCCATTTCAGAGGATCTGAAGTGGTCAAAGCAAACTTCCTGGACAAGATTGGAATTTAGTCAAGCTTGAGGAATGAGCAGGAATTGACTTGAAAAAGAAAAGGAATTCTTTTTCAGGTGGGTGGGACTAGAGTACATGCAATGGACCAAGGTGACCTGAGTGGATAGTTGGTGAAGAGAGAGAGATTGGAAAAGCCAGAATGTAAGGATCACCTTGGTAGGCTACCATGAGCTACAACAGCTGCAAGCAAACTTTTGGCAAAATGTGGTCTACTCTCCACCTTTATTTCTGATGCCTGGATAGCCCTTCTGGTTCTAACTAGCCTTTGCCTCTGGAGTTCTGGGAACAGCTATTCCTGACTCCAGTACCTACTCTGTGATTCTACTTCCTAGTTGCTGGAAAAGTCTGATGCCCATCTATGCCCACCTGTGACCAACACAGTTTACCACTTGTAGTTGGTTGTGCCAAGTCTTTTCAGCCCAGGACAAGGGAAGTATGCTGCAGATGTTCCCTCATTTTCACAGTAAACCAATGGGAGAGCTTGTTGCAACATGTCAAACAGAAGCAAAATTCCTCCCAATTGGAAAATCAAGTGCAGCATGAGCAAGTAGTAGCTTGGAAGGAAATCAAAGATCCTTATGTGCAAGCCACACTCCTACTGGGTACCCCACTTTGCCTCTGTGAGTCCATAGGGAGACTCAAGGACCCTCCTGGGGGACTGGCCCTATCGTCCATGTACATGTAGACAAGGGAGGTTCCCTGAAGGAAGGGAGTCTGGGTCGCTGCTTGTGTAGTAGCTAATATGTATTCAATGTTTATTATGAGCCAGGTTTGGTTTTAGCTATGTCATTATGTGTTAATTAATTTCCTTCTCATGCCAACACTGGGAGGTGGATTCTATTATTTATCCCCACTTATCAACAAGGAAACTTGTTGATAAAACAAAGGGATAAATAAGCAAAGGGAAGTTAAGTAACATGCCTAAGTTGTTCTGGCTACTGAGTAGAAGAGGATTCAAATTCAGGTGATCTGATTCCAGAGTTTGTGCTCCCAACCATTACTTATGCTGCATCTAACTCTGCTACTTTAACTTACAATGACTAGAAAGGCAAATAAGCTCAGTTCATTATCAGAAAGGACTTAATGCTCCTCATAGCTAGTCAGGAATAGATTCAGAGTCCAGAGGTTGCTGCTAATATATCTTTTCTGTTTTATGTGCATTACTTTGCAGTTCGGCCAAGTTTGCCTTTTATAGACACCAGGAAGTCCCCTTTATCTTGCTCTCCAACCCTCCATCCTTTTCTAACAAGGGCTCTGGCCTTCTGCACCTCCACGTAAAAACATGTCCTGATAAGACCCAATTTCCCTGAAGTCTCACAACTTTTAGAGCAGGGTATCTAAAGCCTGTTAAACCTCTGTGGCTAATATCAATCAACGCTCGCAAGATAACTTTGATGCATTATTACTAAATATTAATTTTATTACTAAAAGACCCTCCTCACACCAGGGGAGGAGCTGAGGAGAAACAATGGAAATGAGGGGGACAGAGGATGGGATCTTTCCCTGCTAGGATGTGATAAAGAGGCTATGTGATTAGGTAGAGCAATGGGTTCTGTACCTGCAAGACCAGAATTCCAGGCTAGGATATTATGAGAATTTCCTGTAGGAAATGTCATAAACTTTCATAGAGGCCTGGAAACAGAAAACAGCAAATGATTACCTTGGCCAGATGTGCTTGGGTTTGAGTCTGTGAACCACCCACTTCTACCGTTGGCCCAGGACTGAAATGAGCATGTGTAGGAGAGGCTGGCCACCTTCTGAGTTGAGCAAAACTTCTTTCTCTCTTGTCACTCAGCATGTTGGCTTGTATGGGAAGTTGAGTATCAACCTTGAGATCCACGTCCTGATGTTGGAACCCCTGATTTTCCCTCTTACAAACACTGTCAGGATGGGCCAGGCTGCCCTTCAAAATGTCTTGTTTGGTTTAGGGGTCAGAGGTGCAGCTGTGTCTTCATGTGACTGATGATGTGCATGTCTCTGGAGTTTGGGTAGGTCTAAGTGAGTAGGCACTTAACCCTACCCAAACTAGAGGGTCTAAGAATGTGCTAATGGGTCGTTTTCCAAGTGAGATACTATCTACAGCAGTTCACAGAGGTTGCTGGGCAAATAAAATATATGCCTGGAGCTGTTGGCTAGTCTCCTAGCTTGCTGTAAGGAGAGTCCCCTTGAAAATGAGGTCCATACAGAGGAGAGCAGGGTCAAATACTGGAGAGGGTGCCAGAAAGTTCTGAAGTCATTATTTGAGCTTCTAGAAGCAACTGCACCTAAAGCCAGAACCCCTGGGGTTTTTTTGAGCCAGTACATTCTGTTGTTTTGTTTAAGCCACTTTGAATTGAATTCCTGTCACTTGCAACCCAAACAATTCTGACTAATGTACTAAATATATATTTTACATGTTATCTCCTGTGACTTAAAAATTATTATCTCCATTTTACAGATGAGGAAATGGAGAGTTGAAGGTCCAGGTAATTTGCAATGGAAAAGCTAGGATTTGACACAAGATTCATCTTGAACCTGAAGGAGAATATGCTTTACCAAAAAACCGTTAAAAATGTTCCGAGGTTTGGTTTCTCCAAGAAAAAAAAGCACCTATGACTCAAAGTCTCCTTTAGAGATACTACCTTCCTGATGCTTGGTTCCAAAATTCAGTCAGTGAATTGTCGGGCTGACATGAGTTGTCGTTTATACAGTCTGTGAACTTGCAGTTTATGGTGTTTTGTAATTTTGTTTTCCCTGCCATTTTGCTAATGCAACTTTGTGAGCAAACATTGCCGGTGATTTAAATCCGCCACAGTAATGAAACGCGCGCACATACACATGCACCCACACTTCTTCGGAGCAGTCCACAGCTCTCTGATTAATCACATGTGTAAAGTACAGTGTTTACAGGAAATCAGCAGGTGGCAATTAGCATCTTGGAAATTATCTGAGAAACACAACTGGAGCTGCCACTTCAGGATGGAAATGTGGCAACAAGCAGCAAAGTGGCAAACCCCCTCTGAGCTGGAAAAGAGTGGGGCTGGGAGCGGGACTGAGAGGCACACAACAGCTGGTACAGGCAGCCCGGTGTGGACTGCAGACTGCTTGCTAGCCTCTTCCCTTTCCTCCCAACACTTAAGAAGTAATCCTTGGGTAGAGACATGAAATAGTTGCCCGACAGGCAGAACATCTTGGAACAACCTTTAAAAAATACTCAGACCTCAGTCTGGGCATAGGCAGACATTGACACTAATGTACCAGTTGTTAAAATATTCAACTGTTTTCATACTGATTGGTAAACAGCTGATCTCTTGAGCCTTGTGAGTGGCACCCCACTGCTACCCTTCCTTGGGAATCCCTCAGTCTTCAGGATCCAGTGATCAAAACATTAAAGCCTCAATCTTGCTCCAGTGCTAAGTCCAGGGTCTATTTTGATTGGTCGGAGCCTGTGCTATCTGCTTGTTAAATATTTGGAATTTCACCTCTCAGGAGTTTCAGTGACCCCTTTAGAAAGCAGAAACATGAGGCTGGGCATACTGGAAAAGCAACAAGAGGAAACAGTACATAGTCCATTATTTGACTTGAGATATTCTTCATCAATAATGGAAAAAAATCAATATTAGGTATATATATATCTATATATTTATATCATCTATATCTACATTTATATCTATATCTTTTTTTTTGGTTTTTCTTTTAGAGACAGGGTCTCGGTCTGTCTCAGAAAGAGACAGGCTGGAGTATGATGGCATGATCACAACTCACTGCAGCTTAAAACTCCTGGGCTCAACCCATCCTCCCACCGCAGCCTCCCAAGTATCTAGGACTACAGAAATGTGCCACCACACCCCACTAAATTTAGAGACGGGGTCTCACCATGTTGCCCAGGCTGGTCTTGCACTCCTAGGCTCATGTGATCTTCCGTCATCAGCTGCCCAAAGTGCTGTGATTACAGGCGTGAGCCACCGTGCCCAGCCTATTTATATCTGTATCATCTTCTGTGTATGAAGTGGCACTACAGCCCTGAATTCCAGCCTCTGCTCTACCATTTGCTAGCAGTGTGACCTCACAGTGAGAACTAGTGTGAACCATTGGTTCTTAGCCCTGGCTGTGCCTTAGAGTCACCTCTGGGAGCTTCTGCAAAATACAGATGCTTGGAGACCAACCACAGAGAATCTGATCCAGTAGATTTGGGATGAAACCCAATCATCGAATTTTTTTTAATAAAAGCTCCCAAGATGGTTTTAACATGCCACTGAGAGCCACTAACTTAAATTTTCTAAGCTTCAGTTTCCCATGTAATGAGTACCAGTGCTCATTTGGTGGGATTAAATGAGAAAATATACATAAGGCTTTTAGCGTAGATTATGGGACACAACTTTGTAAATGTTAGTTCCATTAATAATATTCATTACTTTAAAAAGCAGTCTTATTTTCTTTTAATCCCATAGGTAACAGATAAATTTAACCGAGCTGTTAATAATTCAAACAACATAGAGTAAAAAGTGACGAAAAGTATCCCCACTCCCTCACGTGCACAGAGGTAAACACTAAGTTCCCAAGTGTATCCTTCCAGAAATTTACCTTTGCCTTTATTTACAAAATGTGCATATTCACGTGTCTTTAACAATACAAATAAGACCATTTACACTGTTCAGTGACTTTGTTCTTAGAGATCTCTCCATGTCAGTAAGTACAAGTTTACCTTGTTATTTGAACTATTGCCTCTATTATAAGAATAACGGATGAACTGGAACTAATTTAACCCCTCCCCATATTAGTGGGCATTTTAGAGAGTTTCCAAATTTTCACTCTTCCAGACAAATCTGCAATGAATGCTTTTGTACATACATCTTTGTGCACATATGTGCATTTTTTTTAGGCTATTCCTAAAATTTGTACCTCTGGGTCAAATGTGATTGCATACAAATGATGTTAAATTCTGATGAATTGCTTTCCAAAAAATCTGTGTCACTTAATGTGAACAGTGATGAATGAGAATACTTGTTTTCCATTCCTTTTATTTCTCACAGACTCACTGTTTGTTTTAGGTATACAGACCATAGCCCTGGATAACAGGACTTAAAAACAACACATGAACAGACAGTGAGTCTATGTCTTTTGCATGTCCCTGATGACTAACGACGTTGATCACCTTTTCACACGCTTGTTGGCAAATGAAATTTCTGTTGAAGTGTTTTGCCCTTTAAAAAAATGAGGCTTTCTTTGTGCCTTTTGTATTTTGGTCCATGATCCATTTAAAATTAATTTTTGTATATGGAGTAAAGTAGAGGTGGAGGTTCTTTTATATTTTTTTCCCCCTGTTCGGGTTTCAAATTGTTCCAGCATCATTTGCTAAAAATTCATCTCTTTTTGCGTTGCATTGACTTGACACCTTTGTTAAAACTAAGTGAATTGAATATGTGCGGGTCTATTCCTGTACTCTGTTCTGTTCCATTGATCTATTTGTCTAACTTTACTTTGAGTCTTTGTCTTTTAATTGGAGTTTATTGATGTAGTTTGTTGACTCCTTCTATGTATCCTAATTTCTTTAATCGGGCCACATCTTTCTCAGGAACAGCAAGGGATAAGAAAAGCAAGCAAGGCAGCCAGCTGTCTGAGCGCTAGTAAGCTAATTCACAAAGCTGTCAGAAAGAGCCCTGCTTTTCCTCGTGCTGTTGTTTTTTTCCACCGATCAATGGTCATCAGGCCAAAGAGTAAGGCAACATAGATTGAATCAACATTTTCTACCTAAGTTATGACCACATTTGGGAAAGAAAAAATAGGGCTGATATAAGCCAAGAATTTCCTGAGCTCCAAGCTTCAGTCTGATCCTCTGATCCCTTGAATTTATATGCCAAAGCCCATCCCTCACTCTTATGCTTAGTCCACTATTCAAAACCCCCCAAACTACTCCCCAAACCTTTTGCCAAGGTAAAATTGGCTAGACCATATGATGGTCACTCTGCTCACTTCATTTGCATGAGACTTTGCTAATTACAACATTACTATCAAGAGGAGACCTTTTGTACTAGTTTGCTAGGGCTACCATACAAACTACCATAGACTGGGTGGCTTAAACAACAGAAATTTGTTTTTTTCACAATTCTAGAGGGTAGAAGCCTGGGATCATGGAGTTGGCAGGGTTGGTTCCTTCTGAAGTCTCTCTCCTTGACTTGTAGGTGGCCATCTTTTCCCTGTGTGTTCTCAGGGTCTTCCCCCTGGGCACGTCTGTGTCCAAATGTCCCCTTCTCAGCAGGACACCATTTATATCGCATTAGGCTGGGACCCTAATGACCTCATTTTAACTTACTTATCTCTTCAAAGGCCTTATCTTTAAATACAGTCACATTCTGAGGTACCAGGGGTAGGGGTTGAACGTGTGAACTTTTGGGGTCACAACTGACCCTGGCCCTATTGAGTCACAGCTGGACTCCCTGCAGTACCTGGCTGGACTTCAGCTATGGTTTGGGCTCACCTCGCTCCTCTGGTCCCAGAATATACAACTTCCTGCTCTCTCTTCTTCTCAAGTCTTTTTCTCCCAGGGTCCTCCCTGAATTCACAACTTAATTTTATTGCTATTAACTTGACATGCAGAATATATCCAAACCCTTTACCAAACCTTTTGTAAATCCGTTTCTTAAAATGAACATGTTTCTTTCCTTCAATACAGCAGATTTACCTCCCGATCAATTTGCTTCCTGAGAGTTTTGCATTGTTTTTTTGCCATCATGTTTTCTTTTCCCACACTTGCTTGTGTTCTGCCTCACTCCCTCATCCTCCTGCATACTGTTGCACTGATTGAATTTCTTTGGTTCATTTTTTCCATATTGGGTTTTGGAAATCATAGAGCCTATGCCATTCTTCAGTGGTTGCCCTAATATTTTAACACATTAAAAAATCATTATTAAATTAGAGCACAAATATATATTTTAAAAAAACCAACAAAACTAAGCAGTACAGAAAAGCGTAACATGAAAAGCAAGTCTTTCAGACTTCTCACCTCTTGTTCCACTCCCCAGAATAATCCACTTTTTAACCATTTCTCTTTTTAATTATTTTGGTGGTTACCTCCATAACTTAATATTTCTATATTTTAAAATGTATTATATTAATATATAGATGACCTTTACTCATGCTCTCTTTTGTAAGTTAAGGAATGTTCTTACTTAAAATCCCATCCCCAAATTTAGTTACTTTATCTGTAGTTCTTCTAGCAATTACTCTTTTTGTTTTTTTTGTTTTTTTTTTATTGTTTTTGAGACAGAGTCTCACTCTATTGCCTGGGCTAGAGTGAGTGCCGTGGCGTCAGCCTAGCTCACAGCAACCTCAAACTCCAGGGCTCAAGCAATTCTACTGCCTCAGCCTCCCAAGTAGCTGGGACTACAGGCATGCGCCACCATGCCCGGCTAATTTTTTTCTATATATTTTTAGTTGTCCAATTAATTTCTTTCTATTTATAGTAGAGACGAGGTCTCACTCTTTCTCAGGGTGGTTTTGAACTCCTGACCTTGAGCGATCCACCCGCCTCGGCCTCCCAGAGTGCTAGGATTACAGGCGTGAGCCACAGCGCCCGGCCTAGCAATTACTCTTATACAGTAAATATGATCTTTAAACTTTTATTTCTTGTTCTATATCAGTTTCTCTTGATATTGTCAAAGATGTGGGAATTAATATGCCTACACTTTTCTACATGCTTCCTGCTTCCCTCTGTCTTCCAACTTCTGTACATTGCAAAGTTTGTGATATTTATGTTTTGTTAATAGGTTTTGAAAAGAAATTGAAAATGAATAAAAACTACCTGAAGTATTACAATGATATAAATGTTTTTCACTGCAGAGGCAAGTAATATGATTGGATGTGTAGAAAATAAAATTTGATTTTATGTAGTTAAAACTGTGTTCTTGAAGTTGAGTGTTCCAGGGCATCAAAATGAAATAGATTATCCTTTCTTAGAATCCATCAATTGCTCAAAATCACTCTATACTTTAGTACTTTACTTAGCTTATATTTGGAGCCTAACATTCTTATCTAGCTTTTATTTGGTCCTGAAATTCTGCCGTTTTTTGTTTTTTGTTTTTTTTTTGGTCTTAACCCAAGAAGCATCTTCATGATTTTTCTAAGATCAACCATGTTTGTAACCAAGATTTCTAACTCCACTGTCTTTTAAGTGGAGTCTTCTTTATATTTAAGGACTTACAGAGTAGAATAATAGACATTGGAGACTTAGAAAGGTGGGAGCGTGGGAGGGGTGTAAGGGATGAGAAATTACCTGGTCAATGTATACTGTTCGGGTGATGGTTACACAAAAAGCCCAAATTTCACCACTGTGCAATATATCAGTCTAACAAAATGGCACTTGTACCTCCTAAATCTATAAAAATGGAAACAAAAAAAAAAAAAAAAGGACATCTAACTGAGCTCCCTCTGACTTTCTGCTTGGATATAAACTAGTTGCTTTTTGGACCTGCTGCACAAATACTCAGCAGACTCCTTTCCATGTATTCCTAGGCTACCTCCATTATGTCTTAGATCCCACATTTTCCTCTTTTTTGATTTTTTTTTCAGAATGAGGTTATGAGAGGTCAATTTTCTGCATCTTTAAATGTCTGAAAAATTATTACATTTTATACATAGGTTGGGTATTCATAGATTTATATTTCTTCATATTGGGGGAAAATTTGTCCTATTATTTCTTTTAATTTTTTACCCCCTTCATTTTCTCTCTCTCCTTTTTCTGGAGATACATAGACAAATGGTGGAACCTCTGTATTTATTCTCTGTTTCTCTGAACTTTTACCTCAGACTTTCCATCTTTTTGCTCTTTTGTGATTTATTCTGGGAAGCTTTTACGTTGATCTTTCAGATCATAAATTCAGACTTCAACTCCATTATATTATGTTGTTCACATATTGAGGTGTCTTTTACATTAGAATGAACAGGTTTTTAAAATTTCCAGGTAATTATTTATTTTTCTTAACTTTTTAATGCATATGATTTCTTATTGAATATTTCTGAAAATATCTATACAATTTTAATGTTTTTGGCACTGGTTTTCTTCACAGGTTGGACTAGAGCTAGAATTCTCGATTTCACATAATTTTCCCTCAGAACTTTGTAGACGTTGCTTCTCTGTCTTCTGATATTCAGTGTTAAGAAGTCTGATGATATAATTATTTTTTCTCTGTGGGTGACTGGTTTTATACTTTTTATTTCTTGGAGTCTCTTGGTTATTCTTTTTGTTAACTGACAGATAAGCCCACCTTTATGCATCACCAAATATTTGGAAAATAATGTTATTAAAAGGCAGGTGGTGGATTCTAATAGTAATGGGTTGTAATCTATAGAATAAAATAAAAATCCATGAGTCTGTAAAGAGAAGTGGCTCATGCCTATAATCCCAGCACTCTGGGAGGCTGAGGTAGGAGGATTGCTTAAGCTCAGGAGTTCAAGACCAGTTTGAGCAAGAGGGAGACCTCATCTCTACTAAAAATAGAAAAATTAGCTGGATGCGGTGGCACATGCCTATAGTCCCAGCTACTTGGGAGGCTGAGGCAAGAGGATCACTGGAGCCCAGGAGTTTGAGGTTGCAGTGAGCTATGATGATGCCACGACACTCTAGCCTGGGTGACAGAGTGAGACTCTGTCTAAAAACAAAAAAGAAGGGAAACCTTTTGCTTACAGTAGAATTCCAATTAGTAAATATAGAAGCCATGAAGGAATTAGAAAATCACCACTTGGCAGTAACCATAGTAACAATTGTTTCAGGCAAAAATCTTCAATGGATGCTAAAGCCATTAAGTAAATGTATGATTAAAACCAGAACATTTACATAATCTTAGAGTATCTCCCAAGAGGAAATTTATTATTTACAAAAGGAAAAATAGCAGCTTGACCGTGGAGAAACCTGGCAGGCATTTTCTTAGCCTAACGATCTTATGTCTTCTTTTTGGCACTGTACCTACCGTAAACCCCCCAAGCACAAGGATCTATTTCTGTCTTATTCATTCCTGTACCTTCAGCACCTGGAATAATGTAGGACACGTAGTAGGTGCTCAAAAAATATTTTTGGACTGGATATACATATTCGTAAGTGCAACTTCATTAATTGTATTATTTACCGACTTTATATCCTTGCTTAGATTTTGTCTACTTGATCTATCATGGGCTAAGAAAATTAAGTGACTGTTTACTGCTATTGTGTTTTTACCTAATTCTCCTTGTAGGTTCTGCTGTTTTTGCTGTAAGCATTGTGAGAGCGTGTTATTTGGTACATAAATATCGAGGAGGGTTAGATTTGCATGTGAGCTGTACGTTTGTCATCATGATCAAAAATCTCTTCTCTTTGCTTAGTTAGTACTTTCTTCTTTTAGCCAACCTAATCACACAATAATAAAGTAAGTTTGTGCTTTCATTTGGGTTTCTTCTTCTTCTTATTTTTTTAGCACCGTCAGTCATTGCTTATTCTTTTACTTCAGCCAATAAGTTTTCCTAAGATTACCTCTGCTCTCTTCTACCTTGTTTTTCACGGTATCCAGGAGAAACGTGACTATCTGGGGACAGTTTCTGTTAGCCATAACAGAATAATTTTCCCTTTTCCTCTCCATCTCTCAAACTTCCGTTTTACCTCATCAAATGTTCCTCAATTTCTCAGTTAGAGTTAGTCTCCACTTGCTGTGTACGTACAATACTTTGTGTGTTTTTCTAGAACACACTTTACCATATTTATCAGATGATATTTTCATTATTTATTTAGTAAAGTTGTATCATCCTCTGTACTTTGAATTCCCTGAGACCAAGGATGTGACAGTCATCTGTATATTGGCTCTGCCTACAAATTGCCTCCGTTTTCACCTTGTGATAAAGTTACAATAGGACTTACTATTTTTTCACATCCCTTGGAAAGAAAAATACACTCCCTAAGCATTAGTGGGCAATTAGATCTTATGGAAGATTTTGCAGAGAAGTGATGGAAAGTCTTATATGACACTCTCATATGATACACAACTTCAGAACACCTTTCTGCAAGGTGTCTCCTAGCCTGTTTTTCTTTGGCTGAAGCTTATGGCATGGTGGGCTCCAGCCACCAACTCTCTCTCACTTTCTCCAAGAATTGTCTTCTTTTTCCCTATCTCAGATTTCTTCTGGCTTGAATATCCAAACTTGAAAACTACCAGCATCTATTAATACTGCCTTCAAGTTTGCCAGGGACCAGTATATAAGGATAAAAATAGTTTGCTATTAGCAAACCAAAAAATGTCCTTGAGTTATCATCTTCTTTAAAGTGTGGGGGAACTTACAACTAATGACTCTTATTGAGAGGGGTCACTTTTGTCCCTTTGGTGGCTTTTCACAGTGTACAGTGTTTACAAGAGAGGTTACATTCCCAGGTTTATGGGTCCTCGGAAAAATCCCTTGAGGTATTATTAACCCTAAAGAAACTAAAACTGTGAGGTTGAGGGATTTGTCTTAAACCACCTCCATGTCAGTGGGAAAGGCAGGACTAGAATTCAGGTCCTTTCAGTTCAACTTCAGTGCTATTTCTTTTCTTTTTAGTGAGCACATGTATTGCATTCTTTTGTGATGCTATAACAGAATACCTGAGACTGGGTATCTTACAATGAACAGAAATTTATTGGCCCACAATTCTGAAGGCTGGGAAGCCCAAGACCAAGGCGTCGGCATCTGCAGTGTGTGGGGAGGGCCTTCTTGCTGGGTCATCACATGGCGGAAGGTGGAAGGGCAAAAGCACAAGAGCATGAACCCACCCCATTAAGCCCTTTTACAATAGCATTAACTATTCATGAGGGTCAAGCCCTCATAAATGAATTGGGCTTGAATGAACATGAAATGAATGAACACCCCTCACTTAGGCCCCACCTCCTAACACTGTTGCATTGGGGATTATATTTCCAACTCATGAATTTTAGGGGACACATTCCAACCACAGCAGCACACATTCTCAGGCTATAAAACTCCAATGTGCTAACATGTCACTGTTTATTTTTATAACCCAGGTTAATTTCTATTGTGGGTTAATTCCCATTGTGCTGAAGGTGGAGATGTAATCCTAGTCAATTTGAGCTAAACTCCCTCAACTCAAGCATTTCTTAGTCAGTTCAGATTAATTTCCCTCAATCTCATGTTTTCTCTCTCCCCTTGTGTCTGTGTTCCAAGGGGGCTTTCCAGTTCCACAGCATTGGACTAACTCTCATCTGTCCCCTCTGGCATCCACCAAGATGGTCCATGCTTATTGGCCCCCAAGTTTACTTTATGCTATCCTTGGCTGAATGCAGGGCCTACTTAGATCCACCAGCCATCCCTCAGCTCCCCGTGGGTTCGTCTTGGGTGAAGATAGGGGCAGGGGAGAGTGAGAAACTTCAGATGGTCTCCTGAACCCATTGGGTTGAAAGTCTCTGGCCTTGTCAATCTAGGTTGACCACCTGACATTTCTATTCTACTGTTGCTGCCCGAGGTGGTGGCGTGATGACAAGCCTGGGATGTGTGGCCGCTGTGAGGCTTGTGGCCCTCCTAGACTTCACCCACAAAGCACAGACATAGATTTCATCTACTTTTGGTTTTCTGCGTTGATCTGGAGTTCTGGCTTTCATCTTCCTTCCCCTCGAGGCCCAGCCTGGGGCAGGTGGGGCAGGTGCAGCCCCTTCCTTAAGGACAAGAATTTAGCAACTAACTCTTGCTTTCTCTCAGACTCTACACCCTCCTCTCTGAGTCTGTAAGAGCTTTACCTGCCCAGAGGGCAGGAGAACATGATGCCTGATCCTCTAACTCTATGATCTATGGCCTAAACTGATGCCCTGAGTTCTTCAGGGCCTTGGCTGTTGATATCTCAAGCTGAGGCTTTGGAGACTCAGAACCCTTTTCTCTCAAATGATTCCCTCTGCTGTGAGTTTCAAAAGCCATATTTAAAACTAAAAATCTGAGCATCAGTGCTCTTCTTTCTCTTTGCATTTGTGCTTAAACAATTCAACCCCAAGGGCAGGGTACAGAAAGCTTCGCTACTTTCTGGGTGGGGAGGATGGATAGGGAAGCAGGAGATACTGAGTAGTACAGAGTAAAACTAGACTATACCACCCATCATGTACAGCATGATGTGGGCCCACGGTCTAGGATCCTGGCCTTTGCCTGCCTCTCTATTCCACTGTCAAAGGCAGCAAAATCTGTCATATCCAAAACGAGAGAGTCACTTATGTGCCTGTGATGAAGATTCAGGGCAGGGCAGGAGGCACCATGGGAAGGAATTTTGGAGTGACGACAGTTCATGACTTTGTATCCTGGATTTGCTGCTTAAAATTTGTGTGACTTTGAGTGAGTCATCTACCCTCTTTGTACTTCAGTTGTATTGGAGTGAGGTTGGAAGTTTCCGACTCTCATCCTGGCTGTACCATGCACTGGCTAATGAGACTAAGTGCAAGTTATACAACCTCCCAAGTCCAATTCTTTCCTCTGCAAAATGGGTCCACACTACTCACCCCATAGGCATTTGCAGAGGATCAAGTAAGCAACTGGGTGAATATTTGAGACAGTGTAATAAAATTTTGCCTTTTCCAGAAGTTCATATAATTGGAATCATGCAATAGGTAGTCTTTTCAGATTTTCAGGAAAAACTATGGAGACAAAAAGGTCAGTGGTTGCCAGGGATTGTGGGTGGGTGGGTGGGTAGGGATTAACAGGTGGACAAGGGTTTTTAGGGCAGTGAAAATACTCTGTATGATACTATAATGGTGGACACATGGCATCATACATTTGTTCAAACCCACAGAATATGCAACACCAGGAGTGAACTCTAATGTAAACTATGGACTTTGGGTGATAATGATGTGTCAGTGTGGGTTCATCAACTATAACAACAGGTCTACTTTGGTGGGGGATATTGATAATGGGGGAATTTGTACATGTGTGGGGGAAGGGGGTATGTGGGAAATCTTTGTACTTTCTTCTCAGTTTTGCTATGATCCTAAAACTGCTCTAAAAAATAAAGTCTTCAAAAAAATATAAAAAGTGTAATATAAGGATCGAAATAAATATATCAAGATTTGGGAGATCCTCTCCTGTCTTTTAAGGTCTTCCCAAGACAGTCAAATTCATTGGCAAGGAAATGGCGTGTTTTCATAACTGGTTATGTTTTCTACTGGGACAGTGGCCTTCCTTCCTCAGGTGGTAACCTGTGGGTGCTAATCCAAAAATTAACAGCAGAGGGCAGCCAGTGCCCAGATATGATGTTACTCTCTTGCAGTCTCCAGGAAGCGGTAAGAATGCAGAGGCCAGAGATTATGGTAAAAATGCAAGCAGAGTCCACTAATATTGGAATCCGGAATGCAGCTCAGCATTGCTATTTGTTTTTGAGCTATATATTTATTTAAAACTATTGTTCTGAAAGAACATAGACACATGGTTAAGAAAATTAGAATTTTACAAGAATTTACAAAAGACCCTACACAATCAATCTGGCTCCCCTTTCACCTCTCTGACTTCAAATCCTGTACTCTCCCCTGGCTTCAGCCCACCCTTGGAATGTTTGTTCTTGCTGTTTCCTCGCCCTGGAAGACTCTTCTCCAGATAGCAATGAGGCTCATTCCCTCACCTTCTTCAGATCTCTACTCAGCTATCTCCTTCTTATAGAGGTTTTGTCTGAACTTCTCATTTAATATTACAACCCCGCTCAACACTCCCTACCTACATTTGAAAGGTGCCTGGAACACAGTGTTATATATTATTATTACTTTTCTTCAGGACACTTACCATTCTATAATAGACAATCTATTATACTCAGTAATTAAAAAAAAATTCTGGCCAGGTGCAGTGGCTCATGCTTGTAATCCCAGCACTTTGGGAGGCCAAGGCAGGAGGATCTCTTGAGGCCAGGAGTTTGAGATAAGCCTAGGCAACATAGCAAGACCCTGTCTCTACAAAAAAATAAAAATGTTAACCAGGCATGGTGGCATGTAACTGTATTCCTAGCTACTTGGAAGGCCAAGGCAGGAGGATTACCTGAGCCCAGGAATTCAAGGTTACAGTGAGCTATGATTGTACCACTGCACTCAAGCCTGGGTGACAGAGCAAGATACTGTCTCAAAAAAAAAAAAAAAAAAAAAAAAAAGAAAGAAAGAAAAAATTCTTTCCCCTACAATGTAAGCTTCATGAGGGAAGAGACATTTTTCATTATTTTTTTTTCCATCCTATGTTGCCAGTGCCTAGATAATCCTAACATGTAACAGAAGGAGCTTAATAAATATTTGTCAGATGAAGCTACATCACAGCTTTTCTTATGATAGACACTGACCCTTATGAGAATATGATGAAATGAATTAGCTCATGATTCTGGTTTTGGTAATTTGGAATGGGCTCTGCTGGGTGGCTTTTCTGGTCTAGGCCAGGCTTGGTTGATCTCAGCTGGGCTCACTCATGCCTGTAGGGTCAGCTGACAGGTCTGCCTGAGGCAACTTAAATTTCCTCCATCCTGTAACAGGCTTGCTTAGGTTTATTCACATAGTGGCCTCAGGCTTCCGAGCACAGCAAGAGAGGCCGTTCCCAATGCACAAGTCCTATTCAAGCCTCTGCTTGTGCACATTTGCTATCATCCCGTTGGCCTACACAAGTCCTGTGATTAACCCAGATTCATGGAGAGGAGCTGCTAAGTCACAGTGCAAAGGGGAGTGCATACAAAGAAAGAAGAATTTCAGGATACTTTTGCAATCTATTACAATAAATATTAATATAATTCAATTGCTCCTTGAAAAGATAATAAAATTCCACCAAAAACATAGTGAGGTTCCCATTTCTTCACCCCATTATGGACTGTGTATTACCACATTAAAAAATCTTCACTAATCATATAGGTAAAAAGTGGTGTCTTATTTGCTCAGAGAACTTAAAAGACATCCCAAAAGTTGTATAGCTGGTTAGAAGCAGAGCTTGACCTCAGAATGCAGGCTTGCATTCATGTGGCTTGCCGTGCCTTCTTGCTGTGGGCAGGGTGTCAGGCCATGTCCTTGACTCAGGGCTGGGCCCTGTGACTTGCTTTGGCCAAGGTGGCACTAGCAGATGTGAAACAAGCAGAGGCCAGATATAGGCTTGCATGCTGGTGCTTGCTGTCTCTTGCACCTCTGCTGTAACCATGAGAACATGCTCAGACCAGTGTCTTGGAGAACGAGACACACTTGGAGTAGAGTTGAAGCAGTGCAATCACCCAGCAGAGGCCAGTCCACATAAACTGATGGCCAGCTGATACCCAGACAAAGGAGCAGGCCGGCCAGGATCAGCAGAGCCACCCAGCTGACCCTCTGCTGCACCCCCAGATGTTGTGCACTGATTGCACTCACTGGTCTCCCTGGAGGATCTTTGAGTTTAGAACAGAGAACTATGGGGTCCCACAACTCCGGACTACAGAGGAGCCTAATTTTATCCCACGGTCCCCAAGCCCTGGAGAGCCCCTGTGTCTGTGCATTACCTGGACCTATGGGTTTGGACACTCTACCAGGGTATCTATCTTCTCCAAAGCTGGTCATGCCTTCCTGATCTCTTGTAGTTTCCGTAGAGAGGAGAGCTCTGATGGTAAGGAGGCTGTTTGGCTGTGTTAGAAAAGTCTTCATAATTGTCAACAAGCCAGCCAGGGCCACACCCTGACATCTGATGGAAAGGGTCACGGATGGTGGGAAAGGAAGCTGGCTGCTGTTGCGCAGATCCTGCCTGAGATGATGGATGGGAGGCCAGGCAGGCCGGGAAGGATGGAGATGTTTCTGTTTCGTAAGGCAGGGCATTTTCTCCCAGGGCACAGGGCTAGTGGGAACAGGGTCGGAACAAATCACTTTACATTTTCTCTCTCTTTTATTTTTTTCTTCCGACGGGAAATAACTTCTATTCCCAAGGCATGATAGACCAAAGAAATTGTATCAAGGCCACATTTATCCTCTGAAATTTTTTCCCTTCAATTTTAATCTTCTTATAGGACACTGCTTTTTCTGTGAATCTGATGGAAGACATGGATCCATTCCCCAGAAAAAATACTCACAAATACAAAATTTTACCTATAATATCAGGGATTTACAGTTTCTCCGAAACCCACTCATGGAACCCAGGTTAGGAGTGCTGCTCTAAGCTCTTTCCTCTGTGGGCACAGGTAGGAATGCTGTGTGTACTAAGAGGAGAATGATTTTTCTCCTTCAATGATGAAAATACTTCATGTAATATTTGTTCATCAACTAACAGCTTACAAAGAGCTTCCCTGTGTATTCATTCATTGAGTTCTTGCAATATCCCTGAGCAGTATTAGCTTATTTCCTTTATGAAACAACCCCTCTAAGCTTTCATGAGCCACATCTCCTGGGTCCTTCCTATGCCACTGGCCATTTCTTTTCAAAACTTCTTTTCCTGTATTCTTCTCCTTTCCCCAATGTCTAAATGTAAGTGTTCCTTAGAAGGTCTGATGCCTCTTGCTTCCACCCCCAGGGATTCTGATTTGGTGGTAGGGCCTGGACAGCAGGACTTTTTAAAAGCTCTTTAGGTCATCTGTTGAGTGGCCAGGATCAAGAACCACCGATCCATATGCTGGTAACTCCTCCTTTTCAATCTCCATCCCAGATGTATCCTTTGGGCTCCAGAGAGCCTACTTGGTATTGTCATTGGTTGTCCCTTAGGAATTTCAATCTTAATGTGTCCAACACTGAGAGTTTGTATTCCCAACTCCTCTTCTCTGCTAACCTATTTCTCCCATGCTCTTCACCATCTTAGTAAACAGCATTGTTATTCTTCCTACTGCTTAAGCCAAAGCCCTGGGAGTTATCTTTGGTCCCCTTTTCCTTGTTCTTTTCTTTCTGTCCATCAGTGGGTCCTGCTGACTCTACTTCCAAAACTCATGTCCTTGCCTTTCCATGTGTTCACTACTGTTTTAGCCCAAGTCACCATTGTTATTTCTTGTCTGGATTATCTATTGCAGTGATCTCCCACCCGGTTTTCCTGCCTTTGTCCTGCTCCTGCCCGAAGCATTCTTTACAGAGCGGTCTTTCAAAAATGGGGATGAGATTATTTCATTTCCCCTCAATTGTTTCTCAAGTGCAAAATGCCTCATGATGCCTCTTCAATGTCCTGGGGGATTTAGCTCCTGCTCCTTGCTCTGTTTAGTCCTTTCTTCTGTCTTCCTCACTTAGCTCCAGCTGCCCTGCCTTTTTCTAGTTCCTGGAACACTCCCAACCTGTTCCTACACCAGGGGCCCTGCTGTTTCTTCTACTTTGATCATTCTGAGTCCAGTTGCCATAGACTTCTTATACATCATGTCCCAACCTGACAAGCATCTCCTTGACAGAGAGGCATTCTCTGACTACTCTTTTCTAAAATCAGTCCCTTCTAATCTTTATTATAGAACCATTGTTCCTTTATTTTATTTATCGTTTTGGTTACTTGAACACTTTCTGTCTTTCAGTTCAACTGATTAGATTATGGTCCTATGAGGGCAGGGAGACTATGGTTGTGTTGCCAGATTTAGCAAAACAGTACAAAATAAAATATCAACAAAAATCCAGGACGTCCAGTTAAATTTGTATACTAAAAATACAAATAATTTTTAGTGTAAGTATGTCCCAAATATCACATGGGATATACTTATGCCAAAAATTACTTAAAATTCAACTTATCATCCTTTATTTTGTATGGCAACTATATCCCTATTGCCCATTAAAGTGTCTGACCAGGCATACGTGGGTGATTAATAATTATTAGTCAAATGTTGAATAAATGAATTCAGAGTAAGCAGCAGCACTAGGAAGAAACCTTGGCATCTTTCCCCCTTCACCCATATAGTCACAGTCACCTCTCTCCTCTCTCCACCATCCCTAACCCCTAGAAATCACTGATATATTTTCCAATTCTAAAATTTTGTCTTTTTGAGGCTGTTATAGAAATGGAATCATATAGTATGTGACCTTCTGAGAGAATTCTGAGAGAAGCTTTTTTTTTGTTTAGCATAATGCCCTTGAGATCTACCTAAGTTGTTGCGTGTATCAGTAGTTTATTTCTTCTTATTGCTGAGTAGTATTCCATGGTATAAGTGTACCACAGTTTAACCATTCAGCTATCAAAGAACATTTTGGGTGTTTCCAGTTTTTGGCTATTATAAATAAAGTTGCTGTGAAAAATCATGTACAGGTTTTTGTGTGTGCATACATTTTCATTTCTTTGGGGTAAATGCCTAGGAGTGCAATAGTTTGGGTCATGGAATAAGTGCACATTTTGTTTTTTAAGAGAGTGCCAATTTGTTTTTCTAGAGTGTGGCTATACCATTTTAAATTCTAGAAACATACAAGAAATCTAGTTTCTTCACAATCTTGCTAGCTTTGGTGTTGTCACTCTTTTTAATTTTAGTTGTCCTAATAGGTGTGTAGTGATATTTCATTGTGGTTTTAATTTGCATTTTCATAAAGGCTGGTGACACTAGACATCTTTGCATGTACTTATTTGCCATTTGTATATCCTCTTTGGTGAAATGTCTATGCTTTTGCCCATTTTATAACTGGGTTGTTTTTGTTTTTGTTTTACTTTTGAGTTTTGAGAGTTCTTCATTATAGATGTGATGTGATTTCTTTGTTAGATATGTGGTTTGAAGATATTTTCTTTCAGTTTATAGCTTGTCTTTTCATTCTTTCACCAGGGTCTGTTGCAGAGTAAAGGTTTTTTTTATTTTGAAGTCTAATTTACCGATTTACTCTTTTATGAATCATGCTTCTGGTATGATGTTTAAGAGTTCTTCAACAAACCCTATGTCCCAAATATTTTATCTTTTGTTATATTCTAAATATTTATGATTTTACATTTTACATTGCAATCTGTGATTCATTCTGAGTTAGTTTTTATATAAAGTGTGAGATTTAGAGCAAGGTACTTTTTTGTTGTTTTTTTGCCTCAGCACCATTTATTGAAAATATTACACTTGTTCCATTGAATTGCTTTTGCATTCTTGTCAAAAATTAGTTAGTTGCATTTGTGTGGCATTATTTCTGGGCTTTCTGTTCTGTTCCATTGATCTCTGTGTTTAGCTCTCTGCCATTATCACACAGTCTTGATTATTGTAGCTGTATATAGTAAGTCTTGATATCGGAGAGAGTGACTCCTTTTAGTTTATTAATGTCTTTTCAAAATCATTTTAGTCATTCTAGCTCCTTTGTCTTTCCATATACACTTTAGAATAATTTCGTCTATGTCTATAAAAAGTCTTGCTGGGCTTTTGACAGGAATTATGTGAAATCTGCATATCAATTTGGAGAGAATTGACAGCTTTACTATAGTGAGTCTTTCATTCATGAACATACTATGTCTCTCTGTATATTTAGAACTTTGATTTTATAGTTTTTAGCATATAATTGCCATCCCTAGTTAGATTTCATTTTTTGAGCAATTATAAATGGTACTATATTTTAAATTTCAGTTTCCAGGTGTTCATTGTTAATACATAAACATATAAATGACCTTTTTATGTTTATCTCGTAATCTGTAAACTTGCTGAAGTTATTTATTAGTTCTAGTTTTTTTTTGTTTTTGGTATAATAGATTCCTTGGGATATTGTATGTGGACCACCATGTCATCTGCAAATATGGACCATTTTGTTCTTTCCCTTCTGATCAGTGTACCTTTTATTTCCTTTTCTTACCTTACTGCACTGGATAGACCTTCCAGCACTAGGCTGATAGGGGGTGGTGGGAATGGATATTCTTCTCTTGTACCCAATCAGTTCATATTTTTATTTATTTAAATTAAAAAAAATGACTATCTCTTCCTGATCTCAGGCTCTTGATCTAGATTATTTATTTATTTATTAGAGACAGCATCTGGCTTTGTCACCCAGGCTGGAGTGCAGAAGTACAATTGTTAGCTCATCTTTTAAAATACACATTTGTGTAATGCAGGGGAGAGACCCAGCGTAAGTGTCAAACTGGTCAAAGCAGATCCAATTTGTTAAGTGGGCAAAATAAGACAAACTACCTCCATAAAGTTGTTGCAAAGATGCAGAGAGAATAATGTTAAGTACTTGGCACATAGTAAGCGTGAGAGAAGTGTTTTTGTTGTTGCTGTGAGGTTTGAAAGAAATAGGGTATAGAACATACATAGCACAGTATAGATGCTCAGTCAAAATTTTGTGACACTAAGTCCAATGCTAACTCAAAAAAAAAAAAAAAAAAAAAGAAAGAAACAGCACCAAAGAGCTTGTAATGAAAAGCAACAGTCTCCTGCTTTTCCTCTTTCCCTGCTCTGGAGGCAACCATTTTTAACTTTTAGCAGTGTTTAAAAACATAAGTAATAAGCTTCTTTACTTAGTTCTTGACGTATCAATTTCAGATATGTATTTAACATCCTGAAACAATGGCTGAAGATTTAGCTCTCTTATCTGCCCTGTCTCCGGCCCTTCTCAGATAATGATATGACTATTTATAATTATGTCACTAGTAAATATTGTTTACTGAAGAACCAAAAGGTATAGTATAATTATATCTCTTTCCTTGAAAAATTTCCTTCTCTTCCATTCCCAAGAATTTCTAATTGCCTTATTGTCTTCCTTTTTTTCTTTTACAAACCACATCCACAAGATTTTTTTCCTTTTTATTTGTACTACTTTCCTTTCTTGTATACACAATTTTTTCAAGTGCTTCATCCTCCCAGTTACTCTAATCGGATCCACTTTTTTCCCCCTGGGGACTTCCGAGTCTTATATTGTTTTCCATTACTGGGCTCTTGGGATAGTAACAAAAAATTAGTCTTTTTCTCTTGCTCTTACAGCCCAGCACCACTCCCACTGGCAATCGTGACTTGCCTATGTTTCTCTTTCTCCTCCTTTTTCTCTGTCCGTGCGTTTGATCAGCTCACTTCTTTTCCCCAGCCGTGTTCTTTCTCGGTCTGGTCCGTCCATTTGACCTTCTCACCAGTTCACTCACAGTTGTATTATCATCAACTTCTGGCTCATTATAAATTAACATTTTGAAGTGTTCTCATTTCCATAGGGCACCCCAAAGATAACTTGATCCACAGTTAAAGGGCAATTGTTCTAATGCATATGTGATTGAGGCAAAGCCCTTGCAGGGAATAGCAAGCTAAGGGCAGCTGATTATAATGAAAGGTTTAAGCAAGGCATAAATGCTTCAGGCATGACAAGAACACAGACCGAAAGAATTGATGATCTATTTCAGCAGAAAAATATCCATCAAAAGAGAAACCTTTCCTAAAGCAGGGCCCAGTCAAGGTGTGGGACTTAGAAAAGCTAGATCTATATTTTAGGAGACAGTGGCCCACTTTGTTGACAGGTCATAAGTCAAGAAACAAGTTTAATAAAGAATTCAATGAAAAAACACTATTTCAACACCAGGCTATAAAGTTGGCCCCAGAAGAGCAGGACGTAGGAAGGTTTTTGAACATATTATTGGTTGATATCAGATGTTGAACTTAAAAGGCTACATCTTTGAGATTTATGAAGCAATGTCCAAGCATCATGACCTTGGACCAGTTCTGAAGCCCTATATATTATCTAAATGAATACACTCATACCAGCAGTGCCCCTACTTGTTGTGTATTCTCTCTTCATTAATTTCTGTTGTCTTTGAGCTTGAATTACCTGTACAGACTGACTCTTACACTTTCCCCACCTAGTTTTAGCATTGCTGTCAAAACAACTGGATTGTGGACCCTAGAGCTGGTGTTGCTTCATGCACTGGGCTCAGGCTTTCTCTATGTCCTGTCTTGGTATCTAGTCATTAGGTAGGACTTCACCTCTCTCATCTTAGACCTTTCCTGGGAACCTATGTGGCTTGAGTGGGAACTGCTGCTCCAGCTTTTGCTTTCCTGGTCCTTTGGCTGGTGCCTGTGCTGGGTCCAATCCCAGTCCTTTTCCCCACCCCATGTCCCCCTTCCCTGCCACATATAAGAGGGAATGTGGCAGGTTCTCTCATTCAATCTCCCTGAATGTAGTACCATAATTTCTCTTCTCTTAGAAGTACAACCTAGGGCTGGGCCACTCCTATTATGAAACTCCACAGTGAGGAGCAGGCAGAGGAGACTCTATGTAGCAGTACACTCGAGCTTCGGAAGCGTGCTTTCTTTCCATACTCACTTTGCCTTAGTATATTCATGCTGCTGTAACAAAGTACCTTAGACTGGATGATTTATAAAGAAAAGAAATGTATTTTCTCACAGTTCTGGAGACTGAGAGGTCCAAGGTCAAGATACCAGCAAATCTGGCATCTGATGAGGGCCTGGTCTCTGCTTCCATGATGGTACTTGAACGATACTTCCTCCAGAGAGGACAAAGGCTGTGCCTTCACAAGGCAGAAGGACAAAAGGGCCTAGCTAGCTCCCTCCAGGCCTTTCATAAGGCACTGATCCCATCCATGAGGGTGGAGCTCTTATGGCCTAATCACCTCCTAAAGACCCACCTCCCCCGTTAATACTGTTGCATTGGGGATTAAGTGTCAATGTGAATTTTGGAAGGGACATAGACATTCAAATCATAGTACACCTCAATCTCAAGAATTGCTCAACTTAATTTTCCTTTTTTCTTTCTCAGTTATTCTGCCAATTAACAGCAGAGACTGGGGTGTGACACTGAACACTGGGAAAGGCTGGGTATTAAAATCCGTTTGTTGGACACTATAGCACGTGGATGCAGCAGAGAGGTCAGAGCTAAATGTATTCGTAGGTGGGAGCTGTGTCCCCAGTCAACGTCCATCCCTGCTGAGAGGAAACTCAGCAAGCTCAGTATCCCCGTTCTTCGGCTGGCTTGTTCTAGCTGCTGTCTGTCTGTCTCTCTCATTTCTGTTCTATTCAGAGTGGGATGCTTATTCTCCTCTTGCCCTTGGACATCAGACTGTGGGTTCTTTGACTTTTGGACTCTGGGACTTGCATTGGTGGCCATTGGGAGGCACTCAGGCCTTCAGCCTGGACTGGGGGTTGCTCTGTTGGCTTTCCCAGTTTTGAGGCTTTGGATTTGGCGTGAACCATATGACCGACTTCTCTCATTCCCCACCTTGGGGACAGCCTATTGGCCTGTTGTGGAACTTTGCCTTTGCACCCGCGTGAGCCCATTCTCCCTAATCCGCTCCCTTTAGTGTATATGCCACTGGTTCCATCCCTCTGGAGAACTCTGACTACTACAGACTTTTGTACCAGGAATGGCTCTAGAGGAACAGAATTTTAAGGATGAATTTCCTTAACTGGTTTTGCAGTTTCTGGAGTTGGCTTTCTAATCTGATTAAACCTAAAAATGCTGAGGACTATACTACTAATAGTACCAAGAGCACTGCCAGTCCATGGTGTAAACTGTTTAAAGAGTTATGCAAAATAAATGCATTTGATACTCCTGATTCACCACTTTGAAGACGCGAAGAGTTCAGCGACTCCATACATGATACTTTTGAACATAAGCAAGACAGGAGTAGGAAGAAAGGGGAGGGTGGTGCAATTTAAAAGAGGGTGTTCAGGAAATTCCTCACCCAGGTGATATTTGAATCTGGACTTGAAGGAGATGAGGGAGCGAGCCATGTGGGTATCTACAGGAGGGGGGCAGTGAGTGCAAAGGCCCTGAGGCTATTTCGAGGATTGGTGAGAAGGCTAGTGTGGCTGGAGCAGAGAAGGGAGACAGGGAGGGTTGGGCAGATCATATAGGGTCTTGCAGACCATTGTAATGACTTTGCATTTTACCTTGAGTGAAATGAAAAACCACTGGATTTTGCTGAGCTTAAGAATGATGTGCTCTGATTCACATTTTAAAAATGAACTACTTATTCTCCAGAATGTGTTATATGTAACTTTCTTCATCCTGGTCTTAATCCACATTGTTTTCTCTGCCAGCAATATCCCTCTTCACTTCGTCATTTCTCTGAGTCACCTCTTCACAGCACCTTCCCTGACTCCGAAGGTCAATTTTGGTTCATGTCTGTGCTCTGGTAGCATGTGGTTAATGAGTGTTTGTGGAAGGAGAAAACAAACGAATAAAGGCATAGATCTGATTAAAAGTGAAAGGTGCCACTTACGCTAAGGGAAGGCAGGTAAGCAGATGCTCCCTTAATAACTAACATTTTTCAGGTGCTAACTACCTGCCGGGTATTTCCCTAAGTGCTTCTCATGGATCTTGTTGTTGAATCCTCAGAACAATCCTCTGGTGTAGATGCTATTTTAAAATTTATTTTAGAGGGGA
The DNA here is from genome assembly GCA_963574885.1 of Lepilemur ruficaudatus. Taxonomy (NCBI): domain Eukaryota; kingdom Metazoa; phylum Chordata; class Mammalia; order Primates; family Lepilemuridae; genus Lepilemur; species Lepilemur ruficaudatus. The sequence goes on along the minus strand of CAUYRT010059499.1, from coordinate 14,519 downwards.
GGAGGTTGAGCATAGAGAGGTGAAAGGGTGTGTCTAAGACCCCCAAAGCCTGTCAGGGATGGAGACAGGACTTGAACTGGGCAGTCAGAGACCAGCGAGACTTCATATCTGGATGAAGGAAGAGGAAATGGTCCATTTCTCCATGGACTTGCCTTCTAGAAAATCACTGAGTCAGATCAAAAGTACAAACACTAGCTCTGGGCAACTGAACTTCTACAAAGATCAAGGAAGGGCAGCATCTTGGCTTGTTCTGGGTCATGCCTTGTTACTTCTCTGAGGCAGTGTCTACAAGAAGTCAAGGCAGGAAGGAATCTGATCAGCATAAGCAGTGGGAGAGTTAGGGGTAGTGTCAGGGATGCCTGGGTTATGGTTCCAGCCCTCCCAGTTGTCACCTGTGGGACTTGGGAAAGTTACTAAGACTCTCTGGTCTCAGTTTCTCTATCTGTAGAATGGGAATAAGATCATTTGTGAAGATTGAATTAGATAATGCTTGTGAAGACCCTCCACTCGCCTGCTCATGCCCTTTTATGTTGTTGGGTCCAGTTTTCCTGTCTCGTGGTAAGACAGCCAGCAGAGCCAATGCTCCCAAGCTGCCTCTGTCTTTTAAAATGGACACTGGATGAGAGTGAAATAGTCCAGATATTTTTTAATATCTTTGTTTTTAGAACTCTAAGTCTCAAGTAATAATGAGATCAATATAGGAGCCAACACCCAAAATTTCTAGGTGGGAAGAATGATCACTTTATCCAGCATGTACAGAGGATCCCCTTGGCACCACACAAAAACATAGAGAGGTGGCCTTGAGATAGACACTACTGGACAAGAGGAAACTGAGTCACGGCAAGGTCATGGATGTGTTCGAAGTCACATGGCTGAATTGAGCCAGGTCTGACACAGGGATCCAGGGAGTGGCTGACCCTGGGATGAAACTTTTTTGGACTTGCCTACAGGCATCAGGGAAAGGGAGGCTGGTGATTTGTGGCCTGGTGGACCAGTGAGTGAAGATTTCCTCAGGAACCAGTACTCATCTTCTTTTGGTGGTAAGTGACAGAAATCCACTTTCCACTGAATTTAAGCCAGTTGATACCAAAAAAGATTTACTAGAAGGGACACTGGGATTTTTCACCCAAGATAAGAAAAAAGGGAGACATTAGAAGTTGGGAAGGCTGGAAGAAGAGTCTGTGAAGCCGTTTGGAGCCCAGGAAGCTATTAATATTTCCTCTCTTGTTCCCCAGGTCACGTATTTTCACCTCTAGTTTTTGGTCAGCATGGATGCTTTATACTTTTTCAAAAGACTGGTTCTGTCTGTCTATACAATCCTTGGCTGACCCAGAGCTCCCAAGTTAAGTGTCCAACCTTCATACTGCTCCCTATGTTCCCCAGCATCTGTCTCTAGCACCCCAACTCCAAATTCTCCAGAAAGAGGTGATTTTTCTTAGCCTGAGTGGCATCTACCCTGACCCAGACAGCAGTACGGGGAAGCAGGGCCATGTCGGAAGGTCACACTGCCTGAGGTCCAGCCCTGGGTAAGGAGAGTTCTTAGAGAAGGAAGTGGATCAGGGTCTCACAAACATCTCCTTAGGTCTTTACTTCAGACCCCAGCCAGTTAATTAAGCTGAAAAAAATACTCTAAATAAATCATAATCAACTGACCACCAATATCAATACTGAAAAATGTCCAAGAATTTGAGCAAAATTTTAAGAAATATAAACATCTAGCTATTTTAGCATATTTCTTTGTGAAGTTCAACTGTTCATGGTGAACATTTAGTTTAATCCTAACTGTTCTGCCAGAACTCAGGAGAAGGATAATTCTCAAAAACTTTCTGGGGCTCAGCTCTGGTAGTCGGAACTTCAGAGCATCTCTAAAGTCAACAGTTCTTACAGGAGATCATCTTTGACTTTCACAAGAAGCCCCAATGACCTGCTTTCACTTGTTGGTGAGAGGGAATTATTTTGCTTCCTAGTTTCCTCATTAGTATTAAATATTAGTGCCCATAACATCCTGCTTCTTTTGCCTTCTCAGAGCTTTCCAAGAAGGAGAAAATCTCATTCCTTACTAGTCAATTTTTCATTTTGTGTAAGCTAGAAAAAAAAAGAGGTATATTCCTATCATCTTCTTGCCTTTCTCCTAATAACTCCATGGCATCCACTCAACAAGCATTTATTGAGCACCTATTAGGTGCTAGGCATTGCAATGCAACCAGACTCTGGTGGCAGCTGTTTTACTACCTTGCTGCTCCGACAGATGTTTTTAAAGAATATACTCACATTTTCTCAGTACATATTACAAATATTCAGCAAGGTTGCACAGTGATTTCTCCAAATGTGGTATCTAGAAAGTTCAAAATGAGTTGAGGAATCTAATGTAGGTCCCTCAGCCTTTTTTTTTTTTAAGCGTGTATCAGAACTTGTTCAGACTGTATTGTTTCAATGCTTCTGGACTGGCTACACTGTCACACATCAGGTAAAGAGGCAGACAGTATGTTGTTAGCTCTCACAGATAATTTGTAATCCAGCCTTGGCCTAAATTAACTGTGTACCACATGATCACTTCCTGTGCAGATGTTAAAAATTACTAACACATTCCTTGATCAGGTCAGCTGCTGTTATTTTGGTGGAGAGATGGTTGAGATCTGAGATGTTCCAGCTTCCCATTTGTGTATTTGATCTTGGAGCAGCAGGTGAGCCTGCATCTGCTGGGAAAGTCCAACCCATGTTTGTTTTTTTCAGAGGAGAAACTTCCATCATGAACTTTCTCACTGTCCTTATTGAAAGGGGAAGGATGTTGCAAAAAACTGGCTTGTTGCCAAGTCCCCTGACAATGTCTATTTACTGTGCTCCATGAAAAGATGTCTGATTGAATAATGATGCTTGAGTACTTAGATGACTGCAGTCTGTAGGGGATGCCTCTCTCATTTGCCACCTGAAAAGGTACAATTACCAAAATTGCTTATAATGCCTTTCCTTTAGGAGTTCACATTACGAATCCTTTCAGAAGAATTCCTTCATGCATTCATGCATGCATGCATTCATTCATGTCTCTCCCCATGGCCCTAAAAGCAAGCTTGTTCTACCCATGCACCATGAAACTGCCTATCAACAAAGATGACTCACAAATTTTGATGTTCAAGGTCATCAGATCACCTGACACAGACACAGGGGTGTGCTGGGAAATACTTGACAATCAGCTTGCTCATAAAAGAAAAAAACTCTGATTTATAGTGTTTGCCGATTTCCCTGGTGTAAATACTCCCACCATGGCCAATGTGAAGCTACCAATAAGATGTCACTGAAGGTGTGCACAGTGGTTGTCTACGGGTCACATGAACCAGCTCCAGCACACCACTGGGTGTGCTCTACACTCACATATCCACCCCCTTGCTGATTTCTTTACCTCATTTATAGGTGGACCATCTGCAGCTCCCAGAAGAGGAGTTGGGAGTTAGAGTGAAGGCAGCCTTCATAACTGAGTGAGAAGCAGCCTAACACAATTATCAAGTGCATGAACTCCAGTCCATGTCAAGTTCATGCCTAAGTTCAAAACTCAGCTTTGCCACTATTGTGTTATCCTAAACATGTTACTTATCTTGCTGATTCTGTCTTCTCACTTTGTAGACAGAGGGCCTCATTTGGTTAACCTATGATTATCATTATGGTAAGACTATGGATTTATATTTGTGAAGTGCTTAGAATAGCATAAATCACACAGTATGTGTCGTGCAAATATGTGCTGAAGGAGTAAGACCCATTCCACAAATATTTGCTGGGTACCTGGTTTGGCCCAAGTTCATGCACTGGCCATTACGGGTATGACAAAGACTGAAACACAGTTTCTCCTCGTAGGAGTTCATGGCATAGTGTACGGAGGGGAGAGAACGCATTCACACAAATTGCCTTAACATAAAGAAGAAATGAAAACAGCTAACATTTATTGAGAATTATGTGAAAGATACTGTGATATGCACTTAATAATACACATTATTTTATTTAATCCATTTGGGGATTAAGAGATATTATATTTGTAAAACTTACATTTAAAAATTATTAGTTAAACCAAACATTTAAAAACGTGGCCGTTTATAGTTCTTCCATGTATTATCAAGAGTTCCTTTTGATTATACATTTTTCTGATGGGGCATTCAAATTTTAAAATTAATTTTTCTAAGATTTATATTATGAAAATTTCAAATATATACAAAATAGACACAATGCTATAATACACTCCTATATATTCATCATACAACTATACCAATTGTCAATCTATGGCCAGTTTGATTCATTCATACCCTACCCACTTCCCCCACCTGGATTTTTAAAAATAAAATTCTGGACATTATATTAATTACATCTACATTACCCCCATTTTACAAATGAACGAAGTGAGGCTTAGAGAGTTTAAATGATTTGGTCAAATGAAACAGCTAAAAGTGGCAAAGCTGGGACCTGAACCCCAGACTGTTTCATTCCAAAGTCCTCAATTTTAACCAGAATGCAAAAATTTGGGGGAGGTTACAAGTGCCCCAAGTAAGGGAAGAAAATGGGAGCACAGAAGCTCAGAAAGAGTCCAGGAGAGCTTTGCAAAAGAAACGAAATTTCAGGTTGTTGAAATGGAGGAAGGGATTTTCAAGAGCAATGAAAAGCTTTCATTGAGTCACAGAGAAAAATGATTGTAGGTTGGGCTATGGGTTTGAAGAGAATTATTTAAGGTGTGGGCATTGGGTTACCTTGATCAGAATTATCTGGGAGGGCTTGTCTAAAATGCTGACTGTTGGGATCCTCTCCAGACCTCCTGAGTCTCAATTTCTGGGGCCTGGGGCCTCCAGTTCCATTTTTAACAAGCTCCCCTGGAGTTTCTGATTTTATTATCTTGTATAGTTTGAGAATCAAATGGAGCCATTAGCTGGAACCACTGGGACTATAGGGATAATCATTTGGCAATTTTATTTTTATTTCCCACTGTGTGTTCAAACCTGTTATGCAGCCCTGAGAGAAATTCCTGGGAAGCCCCATGAGTTTTTTGGCTATTATTAGTCACTGAGTCCTCCAGTTACCTCAAGCCACAGAAAAGCCTCATTTCAGCAAATACATGTAATATTTTAAATTCCATTTAAAGATTTCTGAAAGGGAAGTGAAAGCCCCTCTCTTCCTGAGCTAGGGCATGCTTTGGTCTGGCAGCCCACTGGGAAGGGGAGGGTATGGGCGTCCATTTCTCCTTTTCCTGGTTCCTCTTGCCCTACTCATCCAGCTGTCTCCAAATTTTTCAGAGCTGCATCAGAAGGAAGGAGAGAGCATAAAAGGTAGAAAAATTCTTTTGCTTTAGCACTGTATTCTGGAGAATAAATTATATCAATCTTCTAGCTCACTAAATTGGTCTTCATATGTGTTTGTCCTTCTGTTCAGCTTTTATGTTGGAGTTTTAATTTTGGCAACTATTTCTTTAAATGTATAAGAACTCAGTTCCTTTTTATCGTTGGCAGCCTCATTTTAATTTAAGAATGTGCTATCTACTCAAATATCTCTTGGTATATTAACCATGCTTATTTTAGAGGTCACTTCTGATTCTTGTATTAACTCTACTTAATTTGGGGTTAGTTCCTCTGTTCATTCAACCTCCTACCTTTCTTTCATGCTGTTTGCCTCAACTGTTTGGTTATCTAGATTGAAATGCTGTTCTTTCAACATAACTGAAAATCACTGTGGCTCAGGCAGTGAATGTGGATTATTTGGTGTGCAAAAAATGCAGGACAATTGAGGTTTCCTTTAAAGAATGTAGACAATGCTGACCTTCTCGGAGTGGGGACTCATAAGGAAGGGACCTGGGGACACTGATCTGCTTCTTTCTCAAGCCCCAATCTTTCCTCGTAGAATTCTCTGTATTAAGAGGATTGTTCTTTACCAAGACAATTGGTAATACAAGTCAGGTTTAATATCAGGCAATATAAATTATCATACTTACACTGGTATACATTATAAATAGGCATATTTATAAAGAAAATCTATATAATCTAGATTTGGTTCTCAGCTTGACTGTTGTTGGGGTATATGAATGCTACTAATTTGTGTACATTGATTTTGTAACCTGAGACTTTGCTGAATTTATTTATCAATTCTAGTAGTCTCTTGGCAGAATCTTTGGGGTTTTTAGATGTAAGATAATATTGTCAGCAAAGAGTGATAGTTTGACTTCTTCAGCCCCCATTTGGATACCCTTGATTTCCTTCTCTTGTCTGATTGCTCTGACTAGGACTTCTAGCACTTTGTTGAATAGAAGTGGTGATAGAGGGCAACCTTGTTGGGTTCCAGTTCTAAGCAGGAATGCTTTCATTTTTCCCCATTCAGTATTGTGTTGGCTGTGGGTTTGTCATATATGGCTTTTAACATTTTGAGATAAGTCCAATCTATGCCTATTTTGTTAAGCGTTCTTATCATAAAATGGTGCTGAATTTTGTCAAATGCTTTTTCCACGTCTATTGAGAGGATCATATGGTCTTTGTTTTTACTTCTATTTATGTGGTGATTACATTTATAGATTTGCGTGTGTTGAACCATCCCTGCATCTCTAGCATGAAGCCCACAGAAATAGATATTCAATAAATTTCAAAGTCCAATGCTGATTTTAAACATTTGGTTACATAATAAGTGGAAACATACTTAACATGAAAAAATGTATAAAATTCATACACATTTCTACATATAGCAAAAAAAGTCTGTGCTTTGCGTAACGGTGAAATGTTAACATTTCCCATTGAAATGAGGAATAAAATGAAGCCAATAGTCACCATTATTAATATCTTTTCTATTATACAGGTTATCTATCATTTAACTGATTATTCCTAATCATGTAAAATTTAAACTTTATAGAAAAACATAAAAAGCAAAAGCTCTCCTCCGTAATTCCATGCTCTTAAATAAACTATCAATTCAATGGCTTGATGCCTTTTTTTCCTAATTTTATTTTCCTGAGCAAATACTAAGATTTATTATATTTTTTGGATGGGTCACAAAATAGGATCAAAAAATTAGCCAACACACTACCACAGGAGTATAAAGTGGCATAACAATTTTAATTGAGGACACAAAATTGATGTTATTTACAGATATTTCAATTATCTATTAATGTGTAACAAACTACCCCAAAACTCAGTGGCATAAGACAACCACCATTTTATTTCCTCATGATTCTGCCAGTTGGGGTGGGTTTTACCCTCTTTCTCTGTACAGCCCTTCCAGGTGGTCTCTCCAGCAGGGGATGCAGATTTCTTACAAGGTGAATCAGGGCTCCCGACAGCACAAAAGCAGAAGTTGCTAGGCTTCCTAAGGCTTAGGCACAGTGTCACTACCATTCCATTCTATTGACTAAATGCAAGTCACAGACCCAGCCTAGAATTAAATGCAAGGGACTACAGAAGCATAAGAATGCTAGGAGGTATGGTTCATTGGGACCACAACTTAACAGACTACCACCACAGATGGTTTGATTTCAGTTCTAGACAATCCAAGAGAATTGCTAGAAAATGATTACGAACAATAAGAGAGTTCAGTTAAATGATGGATAACAGAATAAACTAAAAGCAATTATATACCTACAACAGTGTTACAAAGTTTAATGGAATCAAAGGTAGTATTTACATTATCAGTAATTTTTTTTATGAACATTTATGTAGCCACTACCACATAACAAGTATTATGCTGAACCCTGGCTATATAGAAGTACATGGAACAGACACAAGTGATACAGGTTTTACCCTTATGAAATTTATAGTCTAGAAAAGTAGGCATACATTAAATAAAATTATTGATGTAGGGAAGAATTTAGTGCATTATTGAGCTATTGTTATGATGAATGCTGTGTAAAAAACAATCCCTAAATCTTAGTTTTTTTCATTGAAATGTTGGTATTTATTTTTATTTTAATAGATTTGTGGTGGGCAAGTGATTTTTTGATACATGGATGAATTGAACAGTGGTGAAGTCAGGGCTTTTAGTGTACCTAACACCTGAATAGTGTACATTGCACCTGATAGGTAATTTTTGATCCCACTCTCCCCCCTTCTGAGTCACCAACGTCCATTATATTACTCTGTATGACCATGTGTGCCCATAGTTTAGCTCTCACTTTTAAGTGAGTACTCACAGTATTTGTTTTTCTGTTCCTGAGATACTTCATTTAGAATAATGGCCTCCAGTTCCATTCAAGTTGCTGCAAAAGACATTATTTTCTTTTTTAATGGATAAATAGTATTCTGTGATATATTAATATATATAACACATTTTCTTTATCCACTCATCAATTGATGGGCACTAAGGTTGATTCCATACCTTTGCAGTTGTGAATTGTGGTGCGATAAACATATGAGCATATGTTTTTTTGATACAATGACTTCTTTTCCTATGGGTAGATAACCAGTAGTGGAATTGCTGGATCAAATGGTAGGTCTACTTTTAGTTCTTTGAGGAATCTCCACACTGTTTCTCATAGAGGTTGTACTAATTAACATTCCTACCAATGGTATATAAGTGTTACCTTTTTATCGCATCTGTGCCAACATCTATTGTTTTTGACTTGTTGATAATGTTTCATTCTGACAGAGGTAAGGTGGCATCTCCTTGTGGTTTTAATTTACATTTTCCTGATGATTGGTGAAGTTTAGCATTTTAAATATGTTTCCTGGCCATTTGTCTATCTTCTTTTGAAAAAACTCACTTTTTAATAGGGTTGTTTTTTTCTTGCTAAGTTGTTTGAGTTCCTTGTAGATTCTGGATATTAGTCCTTTATCAGATATAAAATTTACAAAAATTTTCTGCCATTTTGTAGGTTGTCTACTCTGTTGATTATTTCTTTTGCTGTGCAGAAACAGTTAAGTCCCATTTATTTATTTTTGTTGTTGTTGTATTTGCTTTTGAGGTCTTAGTCATAAATTCTTTGCCCAGGTCAATGTCCAGAAGAGTTTTTCCTAAGCTTTTGAGAATTTTTATTGTTTCAGGTCTTACATTTAACTCTTTAATCCATTATTTATTATCTAAGCCATTATTTTGATTCAAATCCATCTTGAGTTGATATTTGTACATGGTGAGAGAGATCCGATTTTATTTTTCTGCATGTGGCTGTCCAATTTTCCCAACACAGTTTATTGAATAGGGCGGGCATCCTTTCTCCAGTGTGTGTTTTTATATGCATTGTGGAAGATAATTTGGTTGTAGGTACATGGTTTTATTTCTGGGTTCTCTATTCTGTTCCATTGATCTATGTGTCTTTTATGTCAGTACCATGATGTTTTGGTTACTATAGCCTTGTAGTATAAATTGAAGTTGGGTGATGTGATACCTCCAGATTTGTTCTCTTTGCTTAGGATTGCTTTGGCTATTCGGGCTCTTTTTTGATTCCAGGTAAAATTTAGGATTATTTTTTCTAATTCTGTGAAAAATGATGCGGGTATTTTGATGGGAATTTTATTGATCCTGTAAATTGCTTTGGGGAATATAGACATTTTAACAATATTGATTCTTCCAATCCATGAGTATAGGATGTTTTCCCCAAATCTGAGTAGTTTAAAACAACAAACACATATTTTTCTGCTCAAGGGTGTGCAGGATGTTTGGGGGCAGTGCTACTTTGGGCTATGGGTTGGGTTCAGGTGAGTCCCACTTGTCTCTCAGTCTGGATCAGCAGTTAATCAGAGTGTGCTCTTCTCCTGCCAGATTGTAGAAGTTCAGGTGGCTAAACCAAATCATGCAAATACATTTAAAGCCTCTGTTTGCATTATGTTTGTTTACATCCCACTCGCCAAAGCAAATCACATGGCTAACTCTAATATTGATGAGAAAAAGATGTGTAATTTTATTATACAGAGGAAATAAAGAATTAGAAATAATAATCTAATCAACTGTGGCTGGTAATTTGAAGAACTGAAATAAGTCTAGTGGGGCTTGCGTGTCATGAAGATGGAGGAAAGTACTGGTACATAAGGCTGAAGAAACAGAGAAGAGATAGATCATTTAGGACCTTGCTGAAGATGTTGAATTGCATCTAAGAGCAATGTAAAGCCATTGGTGGCCTGTAAGTATGGGAGTGATATGATCAATTTACTTGTTTAAAGAAATCCTACTGTATAAAGAATGTATTGAAAGAAGAAAAGAGAAGACATAGACCAATTAAACCTATTGCAATAAATTAAGATGGTGGTTTGGCTTGGACAAGGAGGGCGGTAGCAGAAAGGATGAGAAGTCAATGGGTTTGAGGTACACTTTAGAGAAGGTTAGGCTTGGTCTTGAGTTGCTGTGAGGTTGAGGAAGGACTGAGGAATGATTCGTGTTCTTGACAATTGCACCAGGGTGAACATAGATACCCTAATTGCAATGGGGGTGGGGATCTGGCAAAGGAAGAGATTTGAGGAAGTAGATTAAAAGTTTAACTTTTAGACATACTGAAATCCATATGCTTGTGAGACAATACTCATAAAATATCTGGGGATAAACTTAACAAGCAATGTGCAGGATCTACATGAATAAAACTATAAACCTCTATTGAGGGACATAAAAGAAGATTTGAATCAATGGAGTGTCAAATCTTGCACTTGGATAAGAAGACAAAATTGTAAAGATGTCAATTCTCACTAAATAAATCTATAAATTAAATGCAATTTCAATCAAAATTTCAATACTATTTTTTTCTTGGAACTTGCAGCAATTACTGAAAACATTCCCTAAAAGAATAATGAGAAATAACCTGCTCCACCATATATTACAACACATTATAAAACAATGAAATTTATAACAGCAAACTACAGACATAGGATAGACTGATAGATCAATGGCATGGAATAGAGTATAGAAATAGATCCAAGAATAGATGAGGATTTAGCATATTACAAAGATGGAGCATATCCAAGTGGAAGAAAAGACAAGTTATTTACTAAGTGGTTTAAGGACAACTGGATAGCTATATGGACAAAAAAAAAAATCAAGTGGCATTTGTAGGTTATTCATGAAGCTTTCCTTCTTTCTTTTTATCTGCTATATACTGTTCCACAGTTGCAGTGTAGCATGGTTTAGTAAGTTATATCCATATTTATATACTTTTAAGGTTTTTTTCTTTTCTTTGGATTATAAATAATAGTGCAAAAAATTTTTATTTAGCATCCTCAGACAAATGTGTGAATCTTTCTGAGATGCAGATTTGCTGCATCAGAAAGTACTTTTTTAAAAAAAAAGTATTGCTGAATTTCCTTTTGAAATTCTAAACTATGCTCTAGCAACAACAAACAAGAAAATAAAAACAAAATAAACCCAAATAAACTAGATGGATCAAGTTAATAAAAATAAAGCAGCAATAAATTAAATAGAAAAAACAGCAATGGAGATAATCAATAAAACCTAAAGCCGGATTTTTTTGAAAGAATGGCAAAATACACAAACTTTCTGCAAAGATGATCAAGGCAAAGAGAGAAGACACAAATGATATTAGGTATTATGATGGAGATAGAGTATAGATATAGATGAGTTTTTTTTTAAATTAGGAGGCTGCTTTGTATAGCACCTCAGCTAAATTCAGAGAGTAAGACAAAAACTACGTATGATGAAAACTGCCATTAAAATTTCTTAGTAAGGCATGCTTATGTTGGAGGTGGATATACACTTGCAAAACTGATGTTTTTTTAATTCAGCTTTTAATCTCATCATTGTTTTTTAAATTAGTGGCCAACTTACATGAAAAATACTTTTAAACTGTAGCATCACCTTTGGAGTGGTGAGATACTCAACTGAGACTGACTTCATGAACAAGCAGATTCAAATCTTGCTCATGTGAGGCATAGCCTCTTTAATTGGAATGGCAGGAAAAGTTGCTCACATGGTTTAAACTGTTAGGCTCCCTCCCTCCTTTTTTCTTTTCTTTAAAAATATAAAAAGAATTAATGGAGCATGTATAGTTGAATCCACATATAATAAATGTAAGGATGATGTGATTCAACTATATAACTTTATACCTATCCATTTGAAAACCTTAGATGAAACGGACAAAAATGTCCAGGAAAATATAAATTACCAAAATTGGCCCAAGAAAACCAATAGAAAACACTCATAAAAAATAGAAATGGCAGTTAAAGGCCCATCTACCAATCTGCCTTTCCTTCTCTGTCACCCAGGACACAAGCCCTTTGTAGTTATAGAGGCAAGTGCTACCAAATCCCAGGGAAGATCCTACTCCATTTTGTATTTCAGAGCATAGAAAAATATGAGGACTGATCAATCTTATTTTATAAGACCAGTTCTTTCCTGAAATCAAGACAATATATAATTATAGGCTAATCACATTTTTGAACATAGAAACAAAGACCTATAAAAAAATACCAGATAACTAAATCTAGTAATACATTATACATCTTTAATAATATATAATATTACATAATAATAATACATCTTGATCAAGTGGATTTATCTGAGAAATTCAAGTTAGGGAATCAATATAACTATCAATGTAACTCACTGTATTTACAGATTAAAGAAGAAAAATCGTTCAGTGGATTCTGGGAAGACATTTGTTAAAATGCAACATCCTTTCATGATTAAAACCACTGGAAATAAATATAAAAGGTATCAACCACAAATACACAGCAAATGTTATACTTAATCGTGAATATTTTAGAAATGTTGTCTTTGAAGTAAGAAGCAACACATGGATGCCCACTGTGACTACAATAATTACAATTCTAGTGAGGACCTAGCCATTGCAGTAAGATGAAATATGAGAGACATTAATATTATATAAGAAAATAGAATTTACAGAATTGTATCAACTGAAACATGAAAATATCTTCTCTGTTCTCCTTGTTTCTAGTCACAGAATTTTTCAAACACGAAAGGAACATACTGTGTTTATTCTCCTATAACTCAATTATAACCTATGTATGCATATGAAATATCTCTATATAGATATATACACATTATATGAATTCATGTAGTTTGTTTAACTAGCCCCCAACTGATGAAGTCAGAGTTTCTTTTGTTACTTTGCTATTGTAAACACTTCTTTGCCTCTGTGTCACCGTATTTAAAGGATAAACTTACAGATCTTGAATTTCTAGATTAAAAACAGCCCAAATGTCCTTCAACAGGTGAATGGTCAAGCAGACCACTTGCTTTGTCTCCCAAATAGTGTAATACACCTCCAACAATAAAAAGGGACAGATAATTGGCACATAATAATACAACTTGGATGAATCTAGGGAATTATGTTGAGTGAAAAAAGCCAATTCAAAAAGACTACATACCATATCATTCCATTTATATAACGTTTTTAAATGACAAAATTTTCCTTTCTTTTTTCTCTTTTTCACCCAGCTTTGAGGTATAATTAATAACAAATAAAAATTATATATATTTAAGGTATACAATGTTATGTTTTGATAAATGTATACATTGTGAGATGATTAACACAATCAAACTAACATATCTATAACCTCACTTAGTAACCTTTTTTCGGTGTGGTGAGAACAATTTAAGATCTATGCTTCTATGAGTTCAACTTTTTAAGATTCCACATAAAAGTGAGGTCACGTGGTATTTGTCTTGCTGTTTCTGGCTTATTTCACCTAGTGTAATGTCTCCCAGGTTTATCCATGTTGTCACAAAAAACAGGATTTCCATTTTTTTTAAAGGCTGAATACTATTCCAGTGTATGCATGTGTGTACATATGTATGTGTGTATCTATTGCATTTTCTTTACCTGTTCATCCATCAGTGGACACTTAGGTTGATTCCTTATCTTGGCTATTGTGAATAATGCTGCAGTGAACATGGGAGTGAAGATATCTCTTTGAGATACCTATTTCGTTTCATTTGGATAAATTAATATAACCAGAAGTGGGATTTCTGGTTTATATTGCAGCTCTATTTTTAATTTTTTGAGGAACATCCATACTATTTTATATAATGGCTTTACCAATTTACATTCTAACCAATAGCGTGTAACAGTTTTTCTACTTCCTCATCAATAATCTTTTGTCTTTTTGATGATAGCCATTCTAACAAGTGTGAGGTGATATATCTCTTTGTGAATTTGATTTGCACTTCCCTGATGATTAGTGATGTTGAGCATTTTTTTTTCATATACCTGTTGGCCATTTATATGTCTTCTTTGGGGAAATGTACTTTGCTCATTTTAAAATTGGTTTTCTTTTCTTGTTGCTATTGAGTTATTTGGGTATTCCACATATAAGATAGAAAAGATATATAGGGTTTATATATATAATCATGTCCTCTGTCATCAGATGTATGATTGACAAATATTTTCTCCCATTCCATAGGTTGTCCCTTTAGTCTGTTATTTCCTTTGGTGTGAGGAAACTTTTTAATTGTATACAGTACCATTTGTCTATTTTTGCTTGTTTTGCCTGTGCAAAAAAAAATCATTTCCTAGATCAATGTCAAGAAGTTTTTCCCTTGGCCAGGTGCAGTGGCTCATGCCTGTAATCCTAGCACTCTGGGAGGTGGAGGTGGGTGGATAGCTCAAGGTCAGG
>CAUYRT010059497.1:0-22763 GCA_963574885.1 Lepilemur ruficaudatus | reverse complement strand
TAGACAGAGAGCTTAGCAGACTCAGTAAGATTTGCTGACCAAAACTTTGTAACTTTCTGTTGTACTGATGCATTCCTTTTGAGTTTTTTCCCCCAGAAATGGCAGAATCTCCTTGTAGCCACAGGGTAACTATTATACAAGACTTATACCACCTGTTTGTCCAGAGAAGACAAGATAAGCAACATCCCACAGCAGATCATGTCTAAGGACCCACTGAGTAGCCTATTCCCTGCTTCCCACCCACAAGAATGACCAATGTTAACCCCTAGCTCATTATACTACTAAAATCCCCACCCTAGGAGGGATTTATCTGCCATTTTTTAATCATGGGATATATGCACTGTTAATAGTGCATAATAGAAATCCACCCTGGTGGATTTCAGGGTGCTAAAAAGCATGACGAGGTGAAATGTGTAATGGGGGAGGATAGAATGTGTTGAATGTGGAAGAAAATTACATATTCTATACCTATCCTTTCTGTGTACATTGTCCAATTCATCAGAAGTTCAATACCAATAATTTAACTTTATAAAACTAAAATTTACATACATGTTTTTAAATCTTAATTTTTCCCATGGTTTCAATCTTCCTAACCTCAAGTTCATCTTCCAAAGACTGTAAGGAAAATTGAAATCATAAAAATGCTAAGTAGGATATTCAGTTTCCCTTATAACAGTATTTTTTACAGGACAAGTACTATTTTTATTTTCAACGGAAAAATTAATGCCAAGGAAAACAATGGCTTTTAACATTCATTCTATAATCATAATTATTTTGACTAGATATAAAGCTAGACTATGCCTTGTGAATCATTATAAGACATAATTACAAGGCATCTTTGATTCATTCTTTTAGCAAGTTGCTTTAATTTAAATTACAGTTAAATGTGTATATTATTGAAATTACACAGAGAAAAACCATTTACAATAATAAAGTGAATAAGTTAAAGTGGTGGAGCCAAAGTTTAAATTCCAGCTAGCCTCACCATTTTCATTAGATCCTTTAGACTTAGCATTTTTGCAAACGAAAGGAATTATCCAGCAAAGCTCCTTTGTTTTGAGCAGAAGAATACTCTTGTCAACAAAATAATGACGGACTAACTTCCTACCACCATGCTCTTTCTTTATTGCAGTGTCTCCTTCACCAAATGTATCACATGAAACAAGACATAACCAAGAAATACAGTAAACAAACCAAGGCTATTATCACTTTGCCCCAAGTCTAAAGGGATTTTCAAAAAATGCAATGGCATTCCAACTTTGTAATTTCTTTATCGAATGTTCTCTTGAATTCATTAGCTATGAATTTAGACAAGCAAAAAGAAAGAGAAAGATTACTATTGAGTAAAGTAGCAAAGTTACTAAGAGACATAGAAAGTAGAGAATTTTGAGAGCTTTATATATAATATAGACTAGAAATGATTGACTCCATGTTGTCAGAACATATGTCAGAATTTGACAAAAATAAAATCTTTGAAATGCTTGTATAATGAAGCATGTGATACCTTTTGCCAGTACATAATTTTACAGTTCCATAGGTTTTCACCACTTATTTTTTTTAAATAGTGTTCTTTGTTCTTTTTTTATGCCATAACATGAAATAAGGGCTTATCTCCTTGCTCCTCATTGAGAAAATGGAGTATATATATTTTTCTCTTTGAATACCATTGCTCATAAAATGTCTTAAACAATATCCTTATGTCCTAAATTAATTATTAACATATCTTCTTAGAGTTCCATACTGACAGGTATTTTTACTTTTGGGCAGAGAGGGCAGAATCAACTTTGTTCAAACCTGGACTCGTTAACTTCCTCCAAATCTGTTTTATCTAATCTCTTGCACATGTCAAAAAACCCCACTGCAACCAATCAAATGTCACTCTTAAAATGTCTTATTAGTTTATTCTTTTCTTTCCCTCATAATGGAATTACCTAAATTCAATCCTCTGCCATCACTATCCTCTACCTTGTTCCCTCAGTGTGACCCCCTGGAACACTAAATCTCATCATGGCTTCTCACGCTCAAAATCTCTTGATCGTTTTATTATAATAATAATCCTCATTTCCTGGGCATTTACTATATGCTGCACTATTTTCACTGTCTTAGAGATTCATTCAATCTACGTTAATCTCAACCTTATGAGGTAGCTGTCTCCATTTTCCAGATGAGAAAACTAAGGCATGCAGAAGTTAACCAACTTTCTCAAGTCCACACAATTAATGAATGACAGACAGCGTCAGGACTCAACTCAGGCTGTTTGACTTCAGCAAGCCATGGTAAACCTCTCCCATATGATGCCTTTTATAAGTATCCTGTGATTTACAAACAAAACAGAAGTTTAGTTGCATGAAGCTATTGGTGCCCTATGCCTTGTACTTAGTGCTTAAGTGCACAGATGAACTTTCAACTCCCAGTACTTGCATTTCTTTGCTTGATGGCTTAATTTAGCCCTGGAGGCTGCTTTGCTCCCTTGTGTGGTAGGTTGGAAGTATCAGTGAGTTAATACTTGCTCTCAATGAGTGACCAAAGGCAGTTGGTGTGTAAATAATACTGTGGCCCCATTTGCCTGTTTGAGTGCGATGACTCTGAAGCCTGTATTTTACATTGTCTTCTGAGTACCCCAGTAGGATTAAGGAGATTGAATGTTAACAAGCTTGATAACAAGTGTGTAATTATCCATCTTCCTTCCTTCCTACCTACTTTCCTTTCTCCTAAGAGTATTTTCTGAGTTATATAGAAAATAAACTAACTGTACTTCCATCTGTTGCTTAAGTACTATTTCTGGTGAAACTCAAAGCACACAGTATTAACTTTAGCATCTGGATTCCTGTCTTTTCTCCTATACCAACTCTCCCACCTTCTCTCTTCAAAACCCCAGCACATACCCACACATTTAGCTTTTGAGTTTACACACTCTGTCATTCCTCCATGATTATGTAGAGTCCAGTCTCTCCATGTGGAATGGCCTTTCTTTCTTAGTCTGCCTAAGAAATTCTTGCTAATCATTATCCTCAATTTAAAATTAAAACACTTTCTTCCATATTAGGAAGCCTTCCTGGACTCCCAGGGGAAGGTAGAATGCACTTGACTCTGCCAACAGATTTTGTATTAGGTCACTGTGGCAATTATCTTAGCATTTTCAAGTAGACCTGCCTGTCTCCCACTAGAATCCAGGTACTTTTGTGATATGAAAATGATCACTACTGTTATTTTCCCAACACTCAGAATAGGTGCTTCGTACATATATGTCAAAAGAATGAGTGGATGAAGCATTTTCATATTTTGATTTATAAAATAATATTTTTTCAAAAATTTAAAATTTAAACAATATTTCAATTTTTCTCTTTATACAATAAATGGTTTATTATATAAATGGTTTATGGTTTATCATTTAATAGCCAAAAATTTTCCATATTCAGCCTAATATTTTGATTAAAGCTTGATGGCTTGATGTAATTGGTAGAATTTTAGCTATGTAAAATTTCAAATGTTTTAATGCTAGCTACTGTGTTACAGAATTTGAGAAAAATATTTTTAAAAGTAACTACATTAGTTTAAATGGAATTTGAGAAATTAAATAAATATAATATTTATATTAATACAGAGAAATAGAGGCCTTAATAATTTGATGAGACTTATTCTATTTATAATTTTATTATGAAATATTTTAATGAGATGTAGAAAAACATAAAACATTTTAATAGCATTAGTAATGATTATATTTCTTAGGTGTTGTACTAAAATATTCTGTAGATAATTTATTACAGGCTATAAGTAATATTATGTCAATATTTTGAGCTAAAGTTTTGTTCAGATGAATCTAAGTTGATTTATTACTTGAATGAATTTTATATGGAATCAATGTCATTATGGACAGTCTCTGTCCGTGAATTGACTTCTCATATGGTCTAGTCTAAATTTATAGATTTTATTTATAAAGTATAATTACTTTAGATTATGTTCTTACAATGTGTTCCAATTTTCTATTCCTGGTTTTTCTCTACCTCTAAGAATGAAGTCTTAAAAAGAATTGTGGCAAAAAAGGACACTTTGGGCCAATATATGGCCCAGGCAGTGAAAGAAACCAGTACTTTTTCTTCTGGGTAGGCCTAACATTGTGTCACAGCTGATATTTTAAACACGATTCTGAGAATCGAGTTTAGTTCCCTCAGAGACACTAAGTCATGCTCCCTCTCAAGCAGCTATTTGTGTGTCTGGCTCTTACATCTAACACTTTTCTTTTTCCCACCTTCCATTTGTGAAGAGAATTTTTAAAATGCATTCAAGTCCAGAAATTCAAAATTATGGTTCCCAAAGCAAGTGTGACTCAGACAGGTTGTGAATTAAGGCAATAAAGCAAATGCCTACGTTCAACTTTTATTTTTATTCATTTCAAAAACGTTATTCCCTGGAATGGTCTCATGAGACAAACACCTCATAGTGATTTGCTTCAGCAAACTTCTTACCCATCTGGTGATCTCTAGAATGAAAATGGAACTGGCAGCAGTGACAGAAATCCAGTTACCATAGAAGAGGCCAGTTTCCTCCCTCCCCTGGACACACATTCTTTCTTTGGTTTGGAATGCTCTTACCACCCTCTCGTCCTCACATATCTAACCCCTACTCTTGTTTTTAAGATCTCAACTTAACCACAACTCCCTAGCCAACCAACACCCCCATTTTGTATGAATCCATAACAACCAATACATCTATGCCATAGTACTTTTCATAATTGCTATTAAATAATTATTTATTTGTATATTTACCACTAGGATGTTATTGCTACTCAGACAGAACCCCGCTTCCTTCCCACCTAGCAGATGACACAGTGCTTTGCTCTTTATAGGTATTCAATAAGCCTGAATTAATGAATGAATTTCCTCTTGTTTCCAACATGTGCAGTCGTTACATTCATTCATTGCTGAGAAGCATTTCTTCTGGGATTTGCTGATTACATCTTGGTAGTCATTCTTGTGTCAATCGAGCGGGTTTTCTCTTGTCTTTTTGTTTAAAGATAAAATCTTGTAGCTCTACCTCAACATAATTTCTAACTATATTTGAACTAAAAATAAAAGTTTAACCTGGCTCCAGACTGACTCAGACTGAGTTCCTCAAAGAAGGGTCTATGACATCTTTATATTCCCAGCTCCAGAAATAGTGCCCAATAAATGCTTATCAAATAAATGGATAAACAAATGAATAAATGAACGAAAAATATCCCTCACAGCACTTCATGGTGTTAATTTCCATGTTATAAACAACTTACATTAACACCTTATAATTTTATCAATTGATGGCTAAAAGGGTGAGGCACACATTTTATCTTACAAACCCGTTTCATACCAATCATCAGCTTAGGTAATGTGACATATTCTGCTCTATCAGTACAATATTGTGGACTTACCATAATGCTAAGATCTCTGTCTTTTCAAACAGTCTCTGAGTAACGGCTTTGGAAAGTCAAGGGCATCCAAGTTTTAACCTAAAGGGGCTAATGTGGTAGATCAACTGGTATTCACTCATACTGAATGTTTACTGAATACCATCTAAGTTTTGGATTCTGTGCAAACACCGGGCATACAGAACTGCAAAGCATGGTTGCTGATTTCCAGGAATATAAAATGAAGAAGCATATGTGACAAAACAATACTACAAGGCAACACATGTCATGTGTAAATGAGCGGAAATGACCACGTCTCCTCTTGGTATTCAGAAAACTGAGTCATTCTGTATGAAGGAGGCAGGGAAAGCCTCATGAAGGAGTTGTACTTAAACTACAATTTGAAAGATTCAGATCCAGGGCATGTCAGACAAAGGAAGAAGCACAGGTAAACTAGCGGAGTTAGAATTTCCCCAGGCAGCAGGCAAGAAATGGCAGGACACTAGTAGGCTGTGTTGACTAGAGCAGCAGATTGGAGTAAGTGAGTTATAAGTGGTGAATTTGAAGATACTATAGGTGATTAGATAGTAAGTAAATGGCCGTTGGGGAGGAAAATCTTTCTTCTACCCTCTTGGGTTTACTACATTGGGACCTGTGAATTAAACTGACAAAGGACAGATTAACAACAGAAAAAGGCAAACATTTTTATCAATATTTTATGTGCACAAAAGTTCATAGAAAAAAATGAAACTCAAAGGTGGTTAGACTTGGGGACTTACATACCATTTTAGCAAAGAAAAGGAGTTTGGGCTTTGAGGGATGATAAACCATGGAGAGTGACTAGGAAATATGTGGGGGATCTATGGAAGATAAGGATTATGGTAGTAAGGTCTTTTTATGTAAACTAATCTCAGTGTTGACTCCATCTCCGGTGATAACGGTGCTCTTATTTTCCTTGTACATGGTTCACCTTCACAAAGGGAAATTTATGCCCTGCTTTTAGGCAATTAAGGATGGGCAGAGAATTCTTCTTGCATCTGTTGATTATCAATTGTCTTTAGCTCAAAATAATCTTTATGCCAAAATGACATATTTTGGGGTGGCATATTCTGATCCCTTCATGGCCTTGACAATCTAGTTATAGATCTTCGACCTCAACTTATGTGTAAACAAGGCCATTCAGTGATTTGAATAAGATGTGAACAGTTTGCCGTTCTTTCCCCCTTTCCAGTACATCTGTAATTGGCTAACTTCTGACAAACTATTCTCCTTCACTGATACAAAAATGGAGCAACTAATCTCAGATCCAATGGCTCATCTCGAGGCTCATGAAAACTTGCTTGAGAGATCCAGTCTCAATGTACCCCTTCTGACCTCCCAATCTATTGATAAATCTTATAATCACATGTCTGCTTCTCCTAATTGGTGAATATTAGAGATGAGAGGGAGAGATTTGTATTGAGAAGAGAATGAGAAAATATCTTTTGTCTTGTTACATTTTAATGTAAAACATCCTGTTGATAGTATGTTTTTCTGTGTCTCCTGTATCACTGTGTGGGGAAATAAAGGTAAAATAAAACTATATATGAGGATTGCACTTGACCTGCAATATCATTTTCTGACAAATGTCATGAAATGCAAGTTTCTCTGTTACCAATTCTGAGAGTTATGAAAGGAATTTTATTGTTATCAACTCTTTGAACAATTATGGTAGCTTTTATAATTATAGTCTGAGATAATATCAGCCTATTTGCAGACAAGATGAGATGAAATACCTTGACATCAGTTGCAGAAGCATCGCATAATTCCATTAGGAGCATTTAGATTGACATAGCACCATCTGGATATCTCTTTGTTAAGAAGCCCTTTTTCACAGATTAATGTACTTCATCATACATTTATTCATGGGTGAAGAGTTAGTTGATGAAAACGATGAAACAGTAACTTGCTGCTATTTCTCTATCTGCAAGCAAACACCAATGCCTCTTTATTCAGTGCATCCTGGAGAGATTTCTTAAACCTAATATTAGGATTTTAAATCTGCAACTTAGAGATGATGCACAGCACAATTTCACTTTTTTTTTTTTTTTAATGAACACTTCTTGTCAACTATGGTAGGGGGAAGAATCAGATGTTAGCATGATAAGCACAGAAACAAAAGGTCTATCTGCCAATAAGAAGACTGTCTGAAGTGAATAGTATTAATCAGAAGGTGCATCTACAAAGAAGCATTCAATTAAAAGAAACTAAGCAGCTTCAGTGAATATAGAGTGATAGCCTTTTGAAATCTAGGCTCCCAATCTAGTACCCTTAAATGTTTATTTGCATTTTAATTGCTTGAAAAACAGTAGGATATTAGTGAAATTCCTCAGAAGGCAAATAGTCGAAAGATTTCATTTAAGGCCTGTAGTTAGTGATTCTCATTGCGGTACCATACAACACTTTCTTTAATAGGATGCTTTTAGAAGGCAGTCTCTATTTGTAATTATGTGGCATGTTGCAATGCTATTAACAATTGTGTTTACTGTGGCTTTAGGATGCTTGAGACGTAGGCTATGGTCTCCTTCCTTTATAATGGCCACAAAGAATTATAATTACATAATTATGCATAGTGTTCGTAACCCATGAATTAACAGTTCTTTAACTGCTTATGTCTGCCTACCTTGACAATTTATATCATACAGATAATGAGTAATATTTTCATTAGTTAAAAAAATTATTAACTAATATTTTCAGTTGATAAAGCTCTCAGTATCCAATTTATTGTCAAAGACTCTATTTAGAGCAATAATTTTTTTTAAAATTAACCAATACTTCCTTTCTCCCCCCAAAAGTCAGAATAATAGTTCAATGTTCTGTTCATGTATATTAAAATGCTTTTGGGTTAAAGTGCTCAAAAGTCTAAAATGTCAACAATTGGAGCAGCTAATATCTGGGAACCTTTACTTTCACTATAAAAATCAATATGATGCTTAGGCAAAAATACTGCACAAAATACACTCTTTTTGTAGATTAATACCATAAACACCAAGTTGGGCAAGAGAGATACGTTTGTGAAAAAATTAATTACTTGGGAAAATAAAGTGTGAAGTAGGTTATATGTGACAAATTATATTATTTTAATAATTTTCCTTATGGAGTGTCCCATTGCCCTTCTTATTTGCTGAGCTATCATCAGATTGCTGTAATGAATAATTTATTGACTTTTCCCCCTCTCTTTCAATAAGAGAAGAAAGATATCAAGTGTGGTAAGGGATTTGGACAGCAATAATACCAGCCAGTCATGCATATTATCCTCTATCTACAGCCTCAGAGATTGCATGTGTGTGTGCGTGTTTGTGTGTGTGTTTGTGTGTAAATGTGTATATCCATATCCATGTCCACTGAAAGATGAGGCAAATAAAAAATAAAATTCAACAACATGGAAAAACAGTAAATTAGTTTTTTCCTGCTACTGCTACTTACTAAACTCAAAATGTCATTGCTTCTGCACTAAAATGCTATAAATGGCTAATGAGAAATAACAGTTAATATCATTGAGCACTTTCTCTGTGGCAGAAGCTGACCTAAGTTCTTTTTATACATTAACTAATTTCCTCTTGTGACCATATTATGAGGTAAGTATTATTCTTTTATTCCCATTTTATAAACGGGAGAACTGGGGCATAGAAAGTTCATTTATTTTTTTTCCAAAATTTCAAGACAAATAATTTGTGGAGCCAGGATTTGAATCCAGACAGTATGTATCAAATCTATTCTGGTAAAACACTATATTATGTTGCATCCTGGTTGGAAGCATGCTTGAAAGATGAAATATTTTAGAGCGAGTGGCTAAGTTAAGAAAATCTAATGTACTTTATGCTTGCACCAAGAAATGCAACACCCCGTTTTCTGTAATATTGCATTGTTCATTTCTTAATTGTTTTATGTTTTACTGTTAACCTCCGCTAATAGTCTTCAGGCTCCTTGAGAGCAGGGCCATCGCCTCTAGTTGTAATTCTTTGGAATGCCCCCAAACAGACAATATGAAACCACATAAAAAGCAGGTTCTCAGGAAATGACCAATTATTTGATAAAAAATTAATATATTTGAACTTCTCATCACTTTATCTGATACATTCTGTTTCACAGTTTTCAGGATTTGAAGATATATTAACTTGAGATTTTTCAGTCTCTTTGCCGCAAGTCTAAAATCCCTGTATAATATCCCTGAAAATGGATCATCTATTCTCAGCAGGAACTTCTCCATTGACAGAGAAACATGGATTCCTGCCCAAATCTTACAATAAATATATTAAAAAGGAGGATTCTGTTAAGTTGCTTGTTTACTTTCAGATCCATTCTCCATACCTTCCCTGCTCTGTTCTGCCCTTCAGGGGTTGACCCTGCAACTATGTTTCCCAGGCTTCTCCTTGCCCACTGGCTCTGGGCTAGGCTTGCTACTAGGACACACTGGATAGAGACTAAAGAAAGGAAGGAATAGAGAGTCTGGTGATTTGGGGTGACATGTCCTGCAGTGGCCCTCCCTATGGTTATATTTTTTTCCAGATCACCCTGGAGTCTGAGATCTGTTAACTCTACTTCTTCCCTGTGTCCCAGCAGCCCCAGAAGTGGTCGTATCTCCTTTTGCTTACCTCTGGGTTGGCTTACAGTCTCCTAGTTGGCTTACCATCTCCTCTATCATATGTGTAATTACTTGCCTTCACTAACTTCCTCTTGTTTAAAATACTTATAGAGATTTTATTTTCCTGACGGACTCAGACTGATGCAAGGTGTAGTGTACATCCCTAGAAGTTTGTATGCAAAGTTTGTGTCATGCAGATGTGGTTCTATTCTCATTCCTGATGTGCTATATTTTGTACTTTGTTTAGTTATTTGTGTAGCATCAGCAACAAAGCTTCATTATTTTGTAATTGGTAATGTGTGTTTACAATCATATGACCTCCTTCCCACTACTGGTTATAGTCACTGTTTTTACCAACAACCATATATTCTAAGAAGGATGATAAAAGAAAAGCAAGTCCATGAGAGTTATGTAGTTCCTATTTGTTTACCACAAGTATATTTCTGATGGCTAAAAAAGAACCCACAAGAAATATAAGTTTTCAGGGCAATTACTTCTGTAAAAAACGTCCCCCAGAGGACATGCTTTATATCTCCTTGTATTATTCTAGGATTGTCATCCATTGAAAAGCAAAGGATAGTTTCTCAAGTGCCTGCCAACTAAAAGCCAATAAAGAGTGACTCCTTCTCCTTTCAAAAGCAGTGAAGGGACTAAGAGGGTCACACACTGTGCTGTCAGCCATCAGTATGCCAGGAGAGAAATGTCCATAAGAAATTTTATATATTGTTGGCATTGCTTAATTATAATTAGAACCATGATTTTAATGTGTAACCATAGAAACCACAAAATACTTGTGCCAATAATTTCTGATATAGAAAAATTTAAATGCAGAGGTTCTGTTTCCCCAACAAAATGGAGAAAATGTATAGTGTCATCTTCCTCCCTTCCTCCTTCACTGCACTTAGCAGTTCCCCCCTCGGTAGGTAGGTTCTGAATGATACGGACTAAAATGGTGGCAGAGGAAGACTTTCTCATTGTTTTCTTTTCTGGAAATAGTTAATAAGTCTTAATCCAATAGTCAAAGATATTTTTGAATATCTACTCTACGATTGTTCTAGGTGTTATTGGGTGTACAAAATCAATATATAATAAATCCCCTACTCTCAAAGACTATAGTTTAACTGGGAGAGAAAATTAACAAAATTAAGATATATGTCTACTAAACTGTATAGTTAACTCTATTAGGTATAATAGGAAAGGAAAAAATTAGTCTGAGCTTCAAAACTCAAATTAGCAAAATTTATTAAGTGCTTTCTTTTTTGCACCATACTGACCTGGCATTCATTAAATTCAAGGACAAACATGACATTTGAATCAGCCATAAAGACTGGATCAGGTATGATGAATAAGAGGTTAGCAAAGAACATCACAGGCAAAGGGTCCAGTATGAAGAAGAAATGAGTGAGTTTAGTGACAATGTATACTTTGTAATATGGTGTTAAGATATTCACTCTTTCCCAATGAGTTTTAAAAAAAATTTTAAGTACAGTAAAGACACCATTAGGACAAAGAGAAGGCAAACACAAAATATGTTCCCTTAAGCAATGAACATTATCAGGTCACTTTTGTTTGATAATTCTATAGGAAAGATTTGTTTATTTTCTTTTAAAAATTTATTTAATAATTTATTTATGTCAGTATGAACTCCTGTGTATTTATTTTATACTTTGGGTCATAATATAATACTAAATTGTTAATGTTTATATTATTGCTCAAATCATTCCACCTTTGACCATTTTTAACTTTTACAAGTTGGTTCCTGTGTTGCTCTGACATATGCCTATCGTTTTGCTTTTTGAATACTTTCTTACTTTCTGAAACTGTAATTTGTTTCAGGCTGATATTTTCCCTGCCCTGGGCCTAGATTTAGCCATTTTTTCAAGATCTCTGGTTAAATTTATCAAGGAATGGTATTCAGAACCCAAGATCTGTGTCCTCCATGTGTAGAGTCCCCCAGTTACCACCCGCTGGTAACACACGCTGTCCTCCTCTGTCTTGGCTGAGTAACACAGAGTGCATTGACCACTCTGTGACCTGGTAGCTGCATATTTTCCCCAGCAGGCTTGGACCCAAATCAGGGCCTGGAAGTCACCAAGGAACATTCCAAGGCACTATTAAAAGTTGTTTAGATTGTTGCCTGAAACATTGAAAAATCAAACATATTGCTAAACACATAGAAACTGGCCCTGGCTCTACGTCATGTTCTTTAAACCATATGAACTCCATAACCCCATCCTGTCCTATGGACATACCTGGATAGAACATCTCATTTCTCATTGTCCATCTCAAGGACATTACAGCCTCTATCTGCAAGTACCCCTAACAAATGACATGGGCTGCTCACCCTGATGTTTAGTGTTTCTTTGTTTGGAAATCCAACTGGCCTCATCTTGGAATGGTTTGGAGAAATCCCTTTCAGAAGCTCTCCTTCCACCACTTTGGGGATGATTCCAGCCACAGGGTTTTGGACAGAACACTTGGCATTGTGTGCAAGATTCCAAAGAAATGGGTTTGGGAAAAAAAGAAATTGACCAGGGAGATTCTGTGATGGCCACAAGGATATATGTGGGGTCCTGTTGTCTGCTGGCTTGATGCTTGCAGGCTGCCTCCAGAATACGGAAATGCTCCAAAAACACCAAGAGGTTTGAGTAGCCTAATGGAGGGTTTGAAATTACAAATGGCTATCAAGGAAGTCTGGTGCTTAGGGGCAGGAATAGGCTGCCCTCTGTTGTGGGCAGTCTACCTGGACTATTCAGGCTTAGCTGGTGGCCAGGAACAAGGTGGGCAAGTTAGAGGAGGAATTACAGCTAGAAAGTGATATGCGTTCCACTCTGTTAGTTACTGACATGGCAGGCAAAATGGAAGAAGGGAGGGCTTGGCTGAACACACTGGCATGCTGCTATGCTAAACTTTGCAAGAAGAAAATACCTAAAGAGCACGTTCATGCCATTGTCCAGTTCCCTTATTGTGATGCTAAAAATAAAATCCATTAGAAAGTGAAAGCAAATCTGAGAACTCAATAGAAATGATAGATCAGAAAAGAAGAACAGAGGAAACTTTGAGGACTCTCCCTGCTTCCCCCACAAAAAACGAACTGAAACAAACTCACTGGACAGGCATGCAAAGCGCGCCCCACCACTTGCCAATCAATCTTATTTCCTTGTGTGAATATATACTGGAAGAGTTGATTGATCTGGCTAGCCCTTTTTGGCAAACCCTTAGCTGCTTGGTTGGTAAAATTATGGGATAATGGTGCTGATGGGGTGGTTCTGTCTGGAAGTGAGGCAAAAAAGAAGATTAGCAATCCCTCCATCAGGCGATACCTACATGGCTCCTTGAAATGCTATTTCAGGGAATCATTCCTTGATAGTCTGGATCATACTAGCCTTTTGGGAAGGCTGGCCATCCGAGGGAAACATGCCTGGGGATCCTGAATCCTGGAAGACAATATAAGAGGTGTGGGGTCTGTTGTGTGAGTTGGCAGTAAGGGTGGCCATTTATGCTCCTACTTTCTAGGCACCTAACGACGCTCTTTCATGGCTGGCATTCACAATAAGATCCTAAAGCCTGCTCCACTTGGCTGAAAGTGGACACTGCTGCACATCTTAGGTCTTTTGGCAGCAGCCTCCACAATATCAAGTCCCAAGAGGGCACAAAGAGATAATAGCTACTATTCAAGAAATGGAGAAGACGGAAGCTGTGCCTCCCACACAGAGGTCATTCAATAGCTGAATATGTCCTATATGAAAGCCTGACAGCATCGAGAGAACAACAGTTGATTACCAGCAACTAAACAAGGTGACTCTAAGCCATACATACTGCTGTCCCAAATATGTCTCAAATACTAGAAAGACTGACTACTTGTTTAGGTATATGTCCTGGATTTAGTAAACATCTTATTCAGCATATACTTATACTCAAAGTCCCAGCACATAATTGCCTTTACCCGGGAGGGCTAATGATAGATCTTTCAGGTGCTCCCCCAGGGATACTTACATAGCCCCACCATTTGTCATGGTTTAGTGGCCAGAGACCTTGCTGTTTTGAGTGATTTGTCCAGCATTCATTAGAAACATTATTTGGATGATATTCTGGTAAACTTTACAGATTTAAGTCTTTTGCAGAAGGCTATTCAGAAAGTCCCAGAGCATCCACAGTTCAGAGAATTGGCCAGAAACCAGCAGAATGTGACTGAGGGAGGAATGAGCTGGGCCCCTGGAAGAGGGAGGATAAACAATGAATGCCAATCCTGTTTCAGTCTTCTACGGGTGGCTATCCAATTTTCCCAGAACCATTTATTGAATAAGGATTCCTTTCCCCAGTGTATATTTTTGTCTGCTTTGTTAAAGATCATGTACTCACCATCAAATTAGTATTAACTGATCAACACTATGTGCACATATAGTAGTAACATTTATTGGGTGTCAGGCAGGTGGGATGGGTGAGGAGGAGATGGGTATATTCACACCTAATGGGTGTGATGCACACTATCTGGGGGATAGACATGCTTGAAGCTCTGACTTGGGTGGGGCAAAGGCAATATATGTAACCTAAACATTTGTACCCCCATAATATGTTGAAATATAAAAACCCAACAACAATGACTGCCCATTGGCTTCTGATCACAATTGTTACAGGGGGACCAGCAGTGCTATACCCTGTTAGATAAACATTTTCTTGCAGTTTAACAGGCCCTCCTGCAAACAAGGCCTCTAGTTGGAGATATACTGGTGGAAGTATTAATACAAATAGCTCACCCTATTAAGGATTGGGCCAATGGCCTATTTGCCAGACCCACATCAGCAGTAACATTAATACTCTGGTTAGTTGGCATACATATTTCCAACAGAGAGGGCACCTTACCTCTGTCCCTCTGTTGATAAAACTATAGGCCCTGTTGGAACCTGTACAATATATAGTTAACCCTTGAATAATATAGGGGTTAAGAGTTCTCACCAACCTGTATGGTGGAAAATCAGCATATAACATTTAACTCTCCCCAAATTTAACTATTACTTGCTTACTATTGACAGGAAACCTTATGGAGACCATGAACAGTTGATTAACACATTTTTATGTTATATGTATCATATACTGTATTCCTACAAGTAAACTAGAGAAAAGAGAGATATTATTAAGAGAACCATAAGGAAGAGAAATATGCTTACTATTCATTAAGTGGAAATGGATCACCATGAAAGTCTTCATCCTTGTTGTCTTCACACTGAGTAGGCTGAGGAAGAGGAGGAAGAGCAGGGGGTTGGTTTTGCTGTCTCAAGGATGGCAAAGAAGGAAGAAGTGGAGGAAGTGGAAGGGGAGCAGGAAAGGGAAGCACACTCCATGTAAGTATTACTGCAAAAAATCCATGTCTAAGTGGACCTGCACAGTTCAAACTTACATTATTCAAAGATCAAAGTACTGTAGACCTAAAATCAGTCCCAACACTGCCTCCAGAGAAATGCTGTTGAATAGCAGAAGGAAATAAGACCTCGCCGGGGGAGGCTTGGTACACAGATGGTCCCAGTGTGGGCCAGCCACTCAGATGGACTGCTATGGCTGTTTAGTAGGCCACAGACACCAAATGGGTGGAATCATGAATGGGGTGTAACAGCCAATGGGCTGAGCTGTGAGCTATCTGGTTAGTGATTATGAAGGTACTACACCTAGGAATTTTGTGTTTTGATTGCTGGGTGGTCATAAAAAGATTGACACTGTCAATAACTCAATAGGAAAAGGATCGATGGTTCATAAATGGAAGGTTATTGTGGGAAAAGAACTATTGACAGACTTTTGGGACCATTTACAACAACTGGTGGGGGCACAGGGGTGCTAAGGTCAATGTGCACTCTTGGCTTCCCATGGGTACACTCCAGAACTCTGACACTTTCCGTATTCCCCTCAATAATCTCATCTGCAAGGGTCTATGGAGGAGGTCCATCTTTTCTTTGTGGAATTACTCACTGATTGTGCATCTGGGAGGCTCTATTAATATCATGCAGAAGGTGGAAACCCTTCAAATATTTGTTTCCACAGCTTTGAAGGACACCAAGCTTGGTTTGGAGGCCTTAAATATTGAAACAGTTGCAATAAGGCAAATAGTCCTGCAGAACCCAATGGCTTTAGACATGCTGAAAGCTGTTCAAATGGGGGTCTGTTTTCTTTTATAAACTGTTGCATATAGATCACAGACAAAAAAGCTGAAGTTAATCAATCCCTCTTTCATTTATAAAAACAATTACAGTTAATTGACCACATGGGGTGTGACTCTTGGTGGTCTACAATAAAATCATGGATTTTCAAATAGGACTCTTGGTGGAAAGCTGTGCTAGTAAGCCTGTTAAAAATTGTGATCATAGGTCTTATGCACCTATATTTACTGTTGATGTGAGTTTTGTTTGCAGTGTTTCATGAATTTTCAAAAAAATAAAAAGACCTTGCAGAAAATCCCACTCTTTCCCATTGACTCAAAAAACAACGCAGAAATATTGGTATAAAGATTGTAAGAGTTGGTGAGAGAGATGGATTGCAGGATCCCTGAGTTATCCCAGTTTCTTATTTTTCGTCCTAACCTAGAAATACAGACTGCCTTGAAGACTCTGGCACCAGGCCAGCTCTGTTTTCTCCAGCAGGCTTGAACCCAAGTGAGGACCTGAAAGGCACCAGGAACTTTCCAAAGCACTGATAAAGTTGTTTAGGTTGATGCCTAAAACACTGAAAGATCTAACATGTGGAAAATAGTTCTGGCTCTCAGTCAGATTTCTTAACCCCTCATATAAACTCTATAACTCGACCCTCTCATTAAGGACATACCTGGATGGAACATCTCCTTTTTCACTGTCCATCTCAAGGATGCTATGGCCCTCTACATGTAAGTTCCCCTAATAAATGACATGGCTGCTCACCTGGCATTTAGTGCTCCTTTGCCTGGGATTCCTACTGCCCTCATTGTGAGATAGTTTGGGGAAATCCCTCATGAGAGCTTCCCTGCCACCACTTTTGGGATGACTCTAGTTATGGATTCAGCCAGACCAAACAATATGCTAATTGATCCTGTGGTTTCATTACTTTTAAGCACTCTCAGAAGTCAGAATAGGCAATGTGATTATGAGTAATAACCCACGTATCTACATTTATCTACAGTTGCTTCTGTATCTACCACTGTATAGACATATTAAGCTAAATGTAAAGTCAAACCAATGTCTCTGACTCTAATTCAGTAGCACAGAGTTTGTTAGCTTTACTTTCATGTTTACCTCCAACTCTCCTGCCCAGCAGTGAGAAACCTGGCCCCCACCATCCATTTATCCATTCTCTTACTTCTTCATCCTCGGTGTACATTTCTAGTGGTTTCAGAATTGTTAACCTGTAATACTGTAAAAAACAACTCTGCCAACTAGAATCAGTGTTTGTGTACAATTCTTTTTGTTTATTGTCTTATACTTTCCAGACAAAACATCTTTTTCCAAATTACTTATGTCCTTTTTCTTTGTCTTTTTGTTACTTTGCCTACATTAAAGTTTCCT
Organism: Lepilemur ruficaudatus; assembly: GCA_963574885.1. NCBI lineage: Eukaryota > Metazoa > Chordata > Mammalia > Primates > Lepilemuridae > Lepilemur > Lepilemur ruficaudatus. The sequence continues at coordinate 5,236 of CAUYRT010059497.1, read as the reverse complement.
TTTTTAAATGTACAGTTCTGTGAGTTTGTAGTTAGGTATCTATCATGCCAATATCAGAGAGAATGGCTCCTTCACCCTAAAAGTTCTCATGTGTATCTTTCAACTGAGCTCATTTATTTTAATCAATTATTTTCACAAAACATCCACTAAATGTTTAGATGGGTACAAATATTTAGCTTTCTAACACCAATCTAAACTTCCCCCCTAGCTATCCATTATATATAAAAAAGGATAAATTTCTTATTGTGATACATAGGATTCTTTATGATCTGCTTTCTCACTCATCTGGTCTCATCTGGTTTCTGCCATAATAAATGACTCATCTTCTTTGAATAGGGACGTTAGTCACTCCTTTCTTAGTATTCACACAGCACCTGAAACATATGTCTATTCTAGCATTTCCCCCACTGAATTGTAACCATTTATGTGCATTTCTGTCTCCCTAACTTGAAGGTGAGTTCCTTCGTAGCAGATGTCTGATACTGTTCATCTGTGTGTCCAGCACCTTGAACAGCTCCAGGTACACAGTAAGCCCTTGATGATTGTTGGCTAGATGAAAAAGGACACGAGTGAAGTGGCATGCTTGATGCTAGGGGTTGGTGGGGCAAAAATCAGAGACAAAGGCAAAGGTAATATTTGGGTCCTTATGTCTAAAAAGTATAAGGCAATGCAACTCAATAAAGGTTAAAGGCAAATGAATGACTTCACTGAGCACGTGTTGAAGTTCTATAGTGACATCTCATTTCATGAGAACAAGAAAAAGGGAGAGACATGTGCTAGATAATATTATTTTCTACTAGCCCTTTAAAAAGAGAAATTATACAGACTATATCAGGACTTGGTAATAGATTTTCATTTAAAATATAGAAAAATCAGAGATGATTTTGTTCTGGGAAGTATGATATGGAGAGAATAATGTTTTGATTCTCAAGTTTGATGAAATTCAGTTTCCCTGAATAAGATAAAGAAATTGAGCCAGTAAGGATTAATTTTATTCACACTGAGTCTAATGAGGAAAGAAGACAATGAGAGGAAAAAAATCCATCTGTGTCATAACAACAGAAGGTGAGTCAGTGAGAAAGAAGCCCACTCACGTTGGTGGGAAGTGGCAAAGGGCTCATCCGGGTTTGGGCTGCGGCTGCTGCAATTGGCTTGACTCTAATCCTTTTAGAATGGCAATGAATCTAGATCTATTATTATTATTATTATTATTCCGACTAGTGTCCTGCCCAACCCCTCCTCTCCTGCTTCAAATATGGAATCCAGCTACATATATTTCAAGTAGGAAAATTCCCGGAGACTATATTTGCTTAATACCATTCTATATTCACAAAGATCATAGATTTTAAATGTGTAATGTGAATGACCAAATCTGTTAATAAACATGCCTAAGTCATGCAGAATTGAAATAGACTTTTCTTAAATGTGACTACCTGAGAGATACCATTTGCATCGAAGTTACATATAAGATGTAAAACAAATACTCATAGGAGAGATCATTTTAGGCTGTGGCATTCGGGAAGGTTTTACAGAACAAGTCAATTTTTAACTGAGTCCTCAAGAATGAGTGTGATTATAATGAGTGAAGAGGGGAAAGAGTGTAAAGAGAAAATGCCCAGAAGTGAGATCATGCAAGTCTGTATGGGCCAGTGCCTACACTAGTTTGGGTAGAGTAAGTAGGTATGTAAAGAGAACAAGGCATTCAGACGTAAAATATCATTCAAAACTGTAGGAAGTATGGCAATCAAAATCTTGCCATGCCTGATAAACAAACCTACAGAGAGGTAGTCTCTGCTAAAGAAAACCACTACACTTATTACACCGGTGACTGAATAACAGACTAGGAAAATGGATGAAGTGTTTTCTGAAAGATTTCCTCCCTACTGACTGACCTCTAAGTTTTAAAAGTTTGTCCTGATTATGATTTTGACTCTATTGCTCCCTTTGCTTACTGACTGGGCTTCAATCTTACAGATTCTTGATAATGTTTTGAGACTAACAGAAATAAAGCTGCTCCAGCATCAAAGTCAGAGCCCCTTCATTGACTAGAGGAGACTGAACTTTTTTTTCCTCAGTCTCTTCTCAACATTTTGCAGATTGACAATGTGCAGGATGTTTGTGCATTTGTGAACGCTTACCTCAAAATCACAGTCTCCTGCAGACTTCGAGTCCATGGTTTCCAAGACAATGAGATTGTTTCTAACAACGTAGTCAAATAATTTAATTATTCTTTCACTTGACAGCTTCACTCAGTTTTCATTTTATGAGGCAATAAATATTTCCTACTGACTGGATTTACTCAGCACATTTAGATGAACTATTTATTACTAAGTATATACTATTTGGGAGAAATTTTAAAAACACAAATCTATTCTGAGATGTAACATGAAAATGATTTTTAAAAAAACTCCCTGTGGCATTTGACTTCTAACCAACAGCTCTTTAAATTATTTTCCAGTTCCTCATACGTGGGAGGATTCTGTGTGTTGTGTATCAAGGTGCATGTGTGTGTTCTGGGTTGTGTATTAAAGTCCTGGTGATTATAATTAGGAATGCATCAAAGGCAATTAAGCTACGTGATTTTGATTAGGTATATTGTCAAACTGTATTAACAGCTGGCAGTAAGGGGGAAAAAATCCTCCAATACTCACGGTTTAATTTACTGTACAACATTATTGCTATTCTCTAAAGCTGACAAATCATTTTGAATAAAGCATTATATTTCATTACACAAAAGTCTATTCTTTTCTTGGTACACAATGAATTTCAGCTAACATTGCACACAATGACTAAGCCTGGCAGGCACATGTGTATGGCGTTTTACAATTATTCTCATTATTATTTGCATAAACACAGAACACAGCCACATAAAGTCAGGACTTCCCGTGATCCCAGTACCTTGGCATTTAGAAAGCAGTTTCCACATTTGTAGCTCTCTGATTTTCTCTGGCCCATAATAGCACCTGTCCTTGGTCCAGGCCATTACACAGACAGCAGGTGGAAGAACAGTAGACTGCCTGGCTAAAAAAAAAGGCCATTGATGTCTATCTAAGGTTGGGGACTCAAAGGGCAAACAGACTCTCACTTAGAATTATACTCAAAGTTGGTGTCTCAATCTTGCCAGTGCCAGCTTTGCTGGCTCTCTGAGGCCTGGGACCGGCTCCTGACTACCTAACAACAGCACGCTTTCTGAGTACAACTGGCTGCTGGACTACACTCTTCCCCGTGACTACAACCAGTTCCCTGGTACAACCCTCTTCCCTGACGGCACTCAGCTTCCTGACTTCACTCTGTCCCTCACAGCAACTAGCTCCTGCTCCCTGTTGATTCTCTCGCTCCCGACTATTTCCTTCTCCCTGACTACAGCCCTCTGCTGACTGACTGCACCCTATTCCCTGCACACACTCCACTCTTGGAGTAAAATCTGCTTCTTATACTCCCCTGGGTCCTGTGCCACAAACACACCCTGTTCCTCGCTGCACTCAGGGTGGTGGCTACACTCTTTTTCCTCAGTGCTCTCTGCTTCCTGATTGTGTCAACAACATCCTCACTGCCTTTCTAGTTTTCTCCACCTAGGCTTATATTACTGGCCCTCTTGGCTAACTTGACTCTCAAACTGCCCTTCAAACTGCCTTCTCTTTTGCCTCTCTGGAACATCTGCAACATTGATACAATTCTCATTTTATCTAGAACAATGGTAGGCAGATAGTAAATATTTTCAGATGTGTGTACCATAAGGTCTCTGTGACAAATACTCAGATCTGAAATTGTCGTAGGAAAGCAGCCATAGAAAATATGAAAACCAACGTGCGTGCCTGTGTGACAATAAAACTCTTTTTATAACATCAGATATTGGGTAGGATTTGGCCCATGGATTCTAATTTGCCAACCTCTGATCTAGGGTATCTTTTAACCTCTGGTAGGGGACTTAGCACATCTTTACCATCACTTTTTACCATTTTAACTGAAAATTAACACTTTATTATACTCTACCTTAAAAGATGAAGGGATAGACAGATCGATACTCTATATAGATTTAAGAGAGGAAATATTATCTAATAAAACCCCTTTATTTTTCAAATAAAGAAAATTAAACAATTGTTAATTCCCCAATCTATCCTTTTGTTTCCTAGAATACACTTAACTTTATTTTGGAAGGATTATTTTTCCCCAAATTCAGTAAAAGAAAAAACTTGAAATATCCAACTGTTTACATATGAGGACTCTCTTGTAAATAACTAGTAGCCTCCTGTGTAAGGTCAATTTAAAGCCCCTGGAAAGGCTGCAGTGGCCTCTTCATGCCTCTCCCACTGCTTGACAATACTTGTAATTCCATTGCTGACTATATTCCTGTAAGAATGTTTCAGACCCCATAGGGAAACATTACCACAAGTTACCTAACTCTTAATGTGAATATATTTTACATCCTTTACAGATATAAGGTTTTGATGAATGAAACGCAAAGAAAATACGTGAACACTAGATGTTTAAGGTACACGTGGACTAACTTTCCACTTCTGAGCAGGTGCTCGCATCACATACAGCTTTCAAACAAACTGCTGAGTTTATACTCCAGTGCCATTATTTCCTAGCTATACAATCTTAAGCAATTTATTCAGTTCTCTAAGCCTTAATTTTTGTACCTCTAAAATGGAATAGTAACAGAGTAAAAGGGGTTGAATACGTAGCGAATCTTCAACAAATTGAAGCCATTATGCTTATAACTATCTAGGACCTTTGTTCTGCTGGCAACTTGCACACATACACAAATACAGTGCTTTCTGGGTAGTTTATAGTTTCAAAGTTTTCTATTAAATTGGTTCATATATAATCACTATACAATCTTGTGGAACAGGTAGTGTTAGCCTCAAAATACACAGATGAGGAAATTGAACCTTAGCAAACGTGGGTGATTCTATTCAATTCTTCAGTGGTGGAATCATGTGTTCTTCTCAAAAGGAGTAAATGTCTCAGAGAACCAGTTTCCTAAATCATACCTAATAGCTTTTTGGGGAAATACATCTCTCAAAAGGCTAGACTTTTGGGCCAAGGGCAACGAAATCTCAGTTGTTTCTAATGTGAGCTGAAAACTTGGTCTTTTTCCTGAGAGGGTCCCCAGACACAAAAAAGCTCTCAGTTTCCAAAAACACTCTTTTAATTTACTCTTTGATGTTTGAAGGACCTTACATGAGTAAAACGCCTTTATTTGACAATTCGAAACATAATTTAAAATCCA